>QFAX02000411.1:0-62237 GCA_003412495.2 Echium plantagineum
AGGACTGGCCGTGACATTGGATAGTTTGCAATCCATGAGGGCACAAACACTTCGTACCGCTCATTTCTTGCCCGCTTCTGGAACATCTGTTCCAGTCTGCAGTACATGTCATATGCTGCCACATTTTCGAACTGAATCTGAAGATTCGGTTCCATGTTGGCCAGCATGAGACATTGGACATCCAATGCATCGTCCACTGTACATCATATGCACCACGTTCTAGCTCATCGGCATCCTCATGGGGTGGAGGAGGAATTCTTCCTTAAGAACATATTCGACTCTCTCGTGCTTGAGAACGATTCTCAAGTTACGAGACCAGTCGTTGAAGTTATTGCCATTGAGTTTAACACTTCTTCTAGTGTAGATCGGAGTGAGTTTGAAGTTGATTTCTTAGCAGTTGCCATCTAAAACATGCGAGTATGAAACGACGTTCAGTTTAATTTATATGTAAAACATACGATACAAGTAAAGCATGCTTGAAACAATAATACGAGTACCAACCACCCCTCGAAGTGTACAAGTATACCAAGACCCCACGGACTTGGGTATGAGCGGCACACGCAATCATCCTCATAGTCCAATCCATGGGTAAGTTCTACTAGACTATCATATATCAATCATCCAATGATTATATATGACTCTTGGCGTCTATCACTAGTCGTTTTAAGACACTATAGACTTCCTTTGCCAAACGGGCCGGTTCGATGGGCTAACCTGTAGCCACGTTTTAAGCAACCTTAGTTTCACCATAAAGGGATGGATTACATTTGCCGGTTTCGATGGGCTAACCTCTAGCGCATGTAATCCCATTGCCTCCTATTCCTATGAATCAAAGTGCCCATCTAGGGATGATCCACCCGAAACGTAGGAAAGTTTGACAACTTTGAACTTAGGTTTGGCAAACACTTAATTATTACGTGGAGGGATTTAGATTAAACATGTAATCCACATTTCATGCATATCACATAAGGTATACATATACTTCAAGAAAATATATGTAAGCATGAAACATGGCATGAATAATAAACACTTTAAAGGGACGTGATATGACCTAAAGACATTAAATAAAACTAGTCTAACTAGTTCTAAACTAAGTCCTTGGTCTCCGTCTTCTTGGACATCGCCATGCTCCAAGTCCATCTCTTCATGTCTTGTTACATAATCAACTTTCGCATTAAATGGCACATGCGCCGCGAAAAAGAAATAACAATACAATAATTTAAAACGACACATGCGTCGTATTTCAATATCAAGGACAGTACGCAGACTGTATTTCGAATAAATACTAGGCCATATCAAATCCCCATTCCATTCAGACTACAGTTTATATATGTATAACACATTATACATAAAACACATAAACATGCTAGGAATGGAATAAAACACACAAGCAACACACAACTCACACACATACTCACATTCAAATAATGTGAATCATAGTCATATATGCATATCATAACCTTTAGTTGTCCAACAACTAACATAGCCAATTATCGGAAGTTTTACCATAAGTTCAACATTTTAAACTAATAACCCAATTACATTCAAAGAGACTTAGCATAAGTTTAAGGTTTGAAATTCATAATAACTCAAACCACAAACTTCCTTTCGATACTCAATTAAACAATTTAATTAGTACCGATAGGATAAAATCAACACTTTGACATACATGCTAATTTTAAACTATTTTAAACTTCTCAAAGAATGTTTTGGACTTATAAGATTATTTCCAAAACAATCTCTAAATCACCCATAACAAACCGAAAACGTCCATAATCATCAAATGACTTTGGACTTAATCGATTTGTTTTGTTCGAAATCATCAAATGACTTTTGGACGTGCATGGACGCGTCCAGTGGGGCCGAACCAGGCTTCGGGCCAAAGCGTTCCGTATCCAGGGAAAGTCGAGGGTGCGCGTTCCAGTAGAGCCGTGTCCTAGGCTTGCGAGGACTCACGCGAAACTTAGGTTTTGTCGGGGAGGGTTTTCCGAATACGAAAATCGGCTACGGTTCATATATCGACATATATACTATATGGTACTACTTTAAACACTTCTAGAACATGTTAAACGTGTAATATAGCTCTGATACCATGTTGGAATATCCCGGGGTTGCAAGACACAATGAACTACGATAGTTCATATGTCTAGAAAACCCTAATTCGTTGATCGTTAGAACTTGCACAATAGAACTAGCTCATAGAAGTATATGTTTAAAGATAGTGTGAATATGCTACAACTAACATAATCAAAGAGTGTGGCTACAAAGATATACCTTTGAAGCGTGAGCGGAAGCGATATGATCTTCAAGTGCTTATCCCCACACCTTGCTCCTTGCTTTCTTCTTGAAGAAATTTCTATCACCAAGGTGATATGGAACTACTATGAAATAGTCCACACCAATACCTTAGATAGCAATAAGACACACTTGGACTAGTGTGTGTTATTGAAGAGTGTGTAGTCTAACTACTATAGCAAACTATAGAACAATTTCTATATTCTAACACTTAGAGTTTTGCTAGAGGGTTTGAAGATGAAGTGTGTGTGTTTGTTTTTGTTCTCTAACAAGAGTTGTGTGATACTTAGCTTGATCCTCTACCCATTCTATATCATCTTATGATATAGAATGGATGATGAAACACATTATACACTAAACAAACACATTAACCATCCATATGGTTAATGCCTCTTGGTCCATGGAAGATTCTCTTACAAGAGTTCTTCCCAAGACTTACAAAGCCTTCCCAAGGCATAAAGTAGCCACCAAGATGTCAACCATTCATGATGATGGAATTAATTAATCTTAATTAATTAATTAAATCATATCTTATTTAATTAATTCATTAATTAATTAAATCATTTCAATAAATGATAATATATATATATCTCACATATATATATATACATAAACCCCAAATGGTGTGTCCGGAACCAATTCCGGGCGCACCATCGGTTCGGTCGGGACACGATCTCGATCGAACCGAAATTCCTCAATATGGATCAAATCCCTTATTCACTTTCGGGTCACTACTCGAAAGTATCTTCGGTAATTGTTACGTGTGTGACCTCATAGCCCGAGTAACGAAGGCATCGGGATTCAACGTATAAGACCGTATACACGAATCCCGAAGATCATCGTGAGAGCCTAGTCTGCCATTCGATGACCCCCGGCATTATCTCGGGTGAGACTACTGATAGTTCAGATAACTATCGGTTGTTGAACCGTATATATAGATGATATAGTTCACGGGCACTAATTGAGGAAATTGACACATCAATTTCCAACACTATTGTGGCATCCCCCGGAATTGGTGCGGTTCGTCATAGGGGAATTGGTGCCACCGTTGCAACACCATGTCGGCTTCCAGAGTTGTCGGCCTCGTGGGCAGTACGTGCTTTGATAGTTCCCTCCGCCATCTTCAACCTGGAGCAACAACTTTCAAGGGACGGGAGTGGATCCTGATTTTCGATGAAGTCCACCGTGCCACAAAAAGCTTCCGGTAGGGATTCGGTGAGTCGAAGAATCAGTCGACTATTCGACACTAGGCACCAACATCAGCAAGTCGGTCAGCAATTGATTGAAGGTGATTGCAAAACGCATCAATGGAATTGAAATCATCAAAATTTGTAGTGGTGAAATCTTCCTCAAGATGGGTAGCTCGGGAAGCCTTGTTGTCTTGAAATAAGGCTTGAAGACAAGGCCAGGCCGCCGCAGCTGTGTCATCTTTTTTGAGAATAGCATGAAGAATTTCGGGGGGAAATAGTTCCATAGATCCATTGGAGAACGGCGGCATTGAGGCGTGTCCAGAGTATGGGATCGACGGCTTTTGCCGCGTCGTAAGCAGCTTTGGCTGTTGCTTCGGTTGGACAAACAGGTGGTGATAGAGGTCTTGAAGTCTAGCAAGACTTGTGAAAAGGGCTGCCCATGAATGATATAGACCTTGCCTGTTGTCCAACGTGATTTGGACTAGAGATTTCACGTTGGTGATACTGAGAGCAGGGTGAAATTTTTGGTTCTCGACGGCCATGGGAAGTGTAATACCCGGCCCAAAGTGGGCGATGTGATATGTTTGATATGATTTCATTGGTACTACTCATACCATCAAGATGCATCTTCTTTTCGTTAGCCCAACTCATAAGAACTCCAAAGTTAAGCGTGCTTAACCTGGGGTAATTCTGGGATGGGTGACCCACTGGGAAGTGTCCTGGTGAGCACGTGAGTGAGGACAAAAAGTGCTGGAAAGACCTGTGGTGGTTTGTGAGGCCAGTCCATCAAATCAAATAACGTTCCGACCCGGTTTTCCGGGGCGGGGCGTTACAGGAAGGGGGCTGAAATTGAATCAGAATAGAGGGAGTTCACCTAGTAGGAGGTCGAACAGAGATGGGGGATTGAAATTAGGATTAATACCATGAAATAATTTGAGTTGGTGTCCTTCTCATATATATTCTAACAATAAATGTCACTTGTGACCAAAGTTCGACACGAACTCCCAAAACCTCTATTAAAAAGAAATTGATGGAGTATATATTACTCTAATTCGTATAGGCTTTCTAATCGAGCGCATTATACTCTACTAAATAGTACTCAACCAAACTTCATATAGATGTCGAGGAGGAACTCTTCCACGTTGTCTCCGACCTACCTCCTCCTCTCGTAAAGTCACAACCCCTTTGATGTCGATTGGAGCATCAACCGGCAAAGGAACCTCCTATGAGGGAGCTTCGGCCGAACTAGAAATAGAAGTGCCCAACTTCGGCCACCTACCTTACGTAGCTTCATCAACCGTATTAGCATTGGAAGTACCCGACCTCACCATAGCTCATAGCGACCACCGGACTTGAAGACGTAACATTATTATCACAACCATTTTCAGTACTATTACAAAAGCCAAGAAATCTGGACTCATAAAATGATAAAAAGTAACATCACACGAGACAAAAATTAATGTGTCTTTGAATCAAAGAGTTTCCATCTTTTATTATCCAAAGGTATACCACAATAAGACATTTGCGACTCCTATTCGAAAATTTATCACGACGATAATTCAAACTAAAGGCATAACACAAGCACCCGAAAATACTCAAATTATCATAGGAGGGAAAAAGCCATATATGAGTTCATACAAGGACGTGTAGCCCAAGATACGGAAAAGGGTACAGTTTGTTAAATAATAAATAAGAAGCAGTCAAAATGCATTCCCCAAAAAATTCAGTACCCGAAACAAAAAATAATCATCCGATTGGATAAAAGTATCTACCCGATCGAATAAATCATTAGTTGCTAAAGTTTAATAAAAATTTGATTTCATCTCACAAAGACTCCACCACTTTTTATAACGTGATTGGATAAAATGAGCCCATAACATGGAATTTATGTTTTAGGTAAAATTGTATCTTTAGTACTTGTATTATTAAGGCCCATGCTCTCGTACAAAATAGGAGACTAATAAAAAATTATTTACTTTTTATAAATACTTTGTACAATAATTATCCATACCTTATCAAATTTATTGTACCTTTATTTTTAGGAAATGGTTATGCCAAAATGTATATATTATTTTTCACATCAAATTTAAATTTAGTTAAGATGAATTTAATAATATTAAGTAGAAATGTTATATTTATTTATTAATGAAAAATCATATACTATAAAACGATGAATGACTTCGTACATGAGACATCTAGTTTAGATAAAGAGAGAAAATAGAGGTGTGGAGGAAAACTGGAATCTAGCCAATCCAAACTGGAACCGAACCGAACCGAAAAAAACCAAAATTTTTGTAACCAATATGAATTGAACCGATTTGGGTTCCGCCTTTGAGAGAACCGATCTGATGTAGGTTTGGCTTATAATAGAAGGGATAAAAAATCAAACTGAACCGATGACTAATTTTTATAGAAAAAATTAAGCTTAGGAGAGGATAATTGGCGACATGATTTAACTTTGTTCATTATTGGTATGATATAATAAAAGATAAGTAAATAGTTTCAAACTAATAATACATGGATACATGAGTCAATCGAATAGCCTGGTGGAGAAGGTTCTTGCTAATGAGCAGAAGGTCCTGGATTCGAAACTCATCTAATTGCTAATTTACAAAAAAAAGATAATACATGGATACATATATATTTAAAAAACGATACCATGTGACGAATGTGTAAACAAGTTTTAGTTTGAAGGAGCTCATTAACTTATATTGAGTAGATTTATTCTTGGAACTTAATTATAAATTAATATAAAACAATACTAATCACATTTAAATTTGAGTCTAAAAATAATAATATTAGATAGAAACGAGTAAAACCCAAACATGGACTCAAATTTATCTCCAATACATGATATCTAAAACCGAAACGTAAGATTTTATGTCTCGGTTCGGTCTGCCATGGAACTGATTCGATCGATGCGATTCTTTTTTTTGTCCAACACAAAACCGAATCAAATCGTACACAAAAAATAACAAAGATGTTTAGTAATGTAGATTTTTTCGAGATACTATATAATCAATCTCAAATGGAAGGTTCTTGTAGAGCATCTAAGAATTTCCACCAACCCTTTGTGGGAAGTTAACTATAGATAGTAACCCAACTACCCAAGTGATCCCAAGGCTCAAATTCCATACCATTCTTTTTTCTTTGCTTCAGAAATTTCAAGAATGGATAATAATTCAAGAAAGTGGATGGTTCTTGCAGCCACAATATGGATTCAAGCTTTCACTGGAACAAACTTTGACTTTTCAGCATATTCTTGTGTGTTGAAGTTTGCTTTGGGTTTGTCTCAGGTGCAGCTCAATTATCTTGCAACTGCCTCCGATTTTGGAAAGGCTTTGGGTTGGTGTTCTGGGTTGGCTCTTCAACGCCTTCCTGTTTGGGTGGTTTTATTCATTTCTGCTTTCATGGGCTTGCTTGGTTATGGTCTTCAATGGCTTCTGGTCTCCAACTTTATCTCCTTGCCTTATTTTGTGGTTAGTTTTCTATCTTCGTGCTAGCAGTTTGTTTTAACCGAGACGAGTTGGACAGAGACTATATCGAATGAGTTAGAGTTAATAGCCTAACATATAATTGAATGGAGGCCTTGTGTTCAGGGACGGAACCAGTAGGGGTAGAGCGGTAGGGACTTCTAGATTCTTAAGAATCATGGATATAACGTATAAGTTTTACTCTATTCGTCGTTGTTTCTTCATTTTCAGTTTTTATTTTCTAAATTATGCCCCTCTATTGAAGTTTTTAGATTTTGCCCCCTTCGAAGTTCATCTTAGTTTCGTTATTGCTTGTATTTATGTTGATAATGTCATTTAGTGGAATAAGACTTCAGTATTAACATCATAATTTTGATTAAAAGCAAAGCTATGTGTTAATTAACGTTATAAAGTTAGCTGATTTGAATACTTGATTTCCAGACCACACAACTTTTTTGGGGTGAAGAAAGTAATTTAATTTTCTGATTTTGAATTTATGAGTTTAAGATGAAATAAAAAAAAATTAAATTCTTTAACCGTTTGATATAATGAAATAAATCAAAATGATTCATGACACTATATAGGCTTATTATCTTTTGTAAAGTAGCAAATAGTTGTTTGCACTCCATTTTTTTGTCATTCAGAAACAGCCTCCCTAATATCACAAGAGTAAGGGTGCGTATTATTGACCTGAGTCCTACCCCTTAGGAGGGAGCCTCTTCAGGGACACTGTGGCGTGTTATAATTGGTACTACTCCTAGTTTAATTAGATATAGATTGGTTAACAGAAACAGTTGGTGGATTCTGATATACTTTCGAGTTCCAATATCTATATTAGTGTATAGTTATGATTTGGTTTGGTTATCGTTTTCCTTTATATATTCCAGATTAAGCATATAACTATAGAAGTGTGTTCTTTCAGGTATTTTTACTTTGCTTTATGGATGGTGTTAGCATTTGCTGGTTCAACACTGTATGCTTTGTTCTCTGTTCTAGAAACTTCCCGTCGAGTAGACCTCTTGCTCTAGCACTCTCTGTGAGCTTCAATGGCCTGAGTGCTGCCTTATACAACCTGATGGCTGAGGCCCTCAATCCATCATCAAGGGCTTTCTATCTTGTTCTTAATGCATTTGTTCCCATCGTTGTCTCCGTCTTCTCACTATTTCCTATCCTCTGCCAGTCTCCCGAGGATCCTCCGACTGTGGACTCAGGGAAGCGCAATCAGCCAATCTTTATTGCCTTGAATATCCTGGCTGCGATCACTGGCTTATATCTCCTTTTCCTTCATTCAGCTAATTCGTTTTCCTCTTCTATGATACTTTTTGGTACTGTTTGTCTCCTCATCCTCAATTTTGGCATCCCTCCTTTTCTCGCTCCTCGAAGAGGATTTCATAATACAATTTACTCAATGTTCAATAGCAAAAGCTCAAGCTTCACTCTTCCTGACAATGAAGATTTATACTTGCAGCAAGGATGCTTAAGGGCGAGCATGTGTCAAGTGATTCAAATTCTCCTAGAAAAAATGACGAAAGATCACCTTATGGGTGCTTGGAAGAAGATTCTATAACTTCTCAAAGAGGTTGTGATAGCCTATTGGGAAAAAGTAGACTATTCAGCATAAACGAAGAACATAAACCACATGATCTTGTCCGTAGTCTTGACTTCTGGTTATATTATGGTGCATATTTTGTGGAGGCACAATAGGGCTGGTGTATAGTAATAACCTGGGACAAATTTCAGAGTCACTCGGCCTAAACTCAATGACCACAACCCTTATCACACTGTATTCATCATTTTCCTTCTTTGGCCGTTTACTTGCAGCAGGCCCCGACTTCATCAAGAGGTAAGTTTTTTATTTGTCATATCTATACACAATGACAAAATATGAGATTAGATTGTAGATATACATATGTTCCTCACCTTCAATACTGATTAGTTCATTGAATAGAGAAAATAGGAGGC
Organism: Echium plantagineum; assembly: GCA_003412495.2. Taxonomy (NCBI): domain Eukaryota; kingdom Viridiplantae; phylum Streptophyta; class Magnoliopsida; order Boraginales; family Boraginaceae; genus Echium; species Echium plantagineum. The sequence continues at coordinate 8,921 of QFAX02000411.1, forward strand.
AATCAATAGTGTTACGTTTACCCCACCTACTCGCATGATGGTTCACGCGTGACACCGTAACCTTTCTGTTAGAGGTGAAAAGTCTTAGATACCATTACACTGCTTACCACTACACTTCACTTTGTTGTCTACTGAGTAGTTCTGATGCAGTTAAGCAGTCGTTTCCTTCAGCCTCCGTAAAATGTTTAAATAATTTTTCTACTTGCAGCAAGGTATGCTTCGCTAGGACTGGTTGGATGGCATTTATGTTGTTGCCTACTCCTGTAGCCTTCTTCTTACTGGCTTCGTCTAGCAGTGGCACGGTACTCAAAATAGGAACATCTTTAATTGGTCTGAGCTCTGGGTTCTTATTTGCTGGAGCAGTGTCGATAACATCTGAACTCTTCGGTCCAAATAGTGTAGGAGTGAATCACAACATCCTCATCACAAATATCCCAATTGGATCACTTGTTTATGGTTTCCTTGCTGCTACAGTATATGATGGTAATGGTAGTCCTGGTTTAGTATCCACATCTAGCCCGATAGTGTGCATTGGAAGGGAATGCTATTATACAACCTTTTTATGGTGGGGTTGTATCGCAATTCTGGGTGTTGCTTCTAGTTTCTTCTTGTTCTTTAGGACACGACATGCGTATTATCGCTACGAACAAAACCAGATGTAAGGGATATTGTATAGTTGCAGGCACCGGCGTCAAGTGAATATGTAAATTTTGCCAATTTGGGTCATGCCTGGTTAGCTACATCTGTTACACTAATCACAATACTGAAAATATAGCGTATGCGGTATGCCTAATCTTGTTTTGATGTGTTCTATGCTCATCTTCGATCTTACAGCGTATGCCTACTCGTTTTAATCTTTCGATTGCTTTTCCAATTATCAATCTTTCGATGGTCCCTAATACTTGCCATCTTTTGATTGCCTCTCAACGGTTCAGTTGAGTTCCCTTGATTGCCTTGATTAATTGGCTCGAAACGAGTTAACAGTTTATGACTGAACATTCAATCGATCTTAATAAATTATTAACGAGCAATCAATCGATCCTTAATTGATTCACATTAATTACTTGTCTTAAACTCTTTGCCTTATAAATTTTGAATCTTTTCTCTTGCTTGACTGGTCTGCTAGCATTAACTTCACAATCCTTGTTCGACTTTCTTTAGTTCTTTTTGTCTTGTACGCTTCAAGCTTTTGCCTAAAACATGCAAACTAAAGATTCTTTATTTGTGAACATTTAGATAATTGTCAATTAAATTTCAGATGTAAAATCAAATTCTTGATGTAATATCAAATAGCAGCAGTTTGTTAGTTTTAAAATTGACTAGCATAAGAAAAAAAAAGTTGACTAGTATGATATTTTTTCAGTGGTGATTGGGTGAGAAAAACCACATAGTCAGCAACTCAGAACAATTTGTAAGCATCCCCAATGTCTATCGTTAGATTATCCATAACATGAGATATTTATAAAGTAATTATTTCGTGCCACATCGTAATTGAGAATTATAATTATGATGCCATTTGAAGAATACCTGGTCGAACACTCCTTGATAATAATGTCATTTGAAGAATTGTTTTGGTATCTTCTAAGGGCCCGTTTGTTAAATCTGAATGTCTGAAATCTGAAGTCTGAATCTGAATGACTGAATACTGAATGTCTGAATCTGAATGAAAACTGAATCCGAATACTGAAAAATTTAGGTGTTTGATAACAGTTCACTGAAAATTACTCAAGTTATGTTGTATTGACAAATTTGCCCCTACCACACTTTCTTATGTATAAATATTATAAACTACATTGTAATAAGTATAAATATAATATTATTATTCATATAATATTATGAGTCATTAATTAATAAAATTAAAATAAAATAAATAATACAACATAAATATTAATAATTAAATTATAAAGAATGAAATTAATAATAATAATAATAATAATAATAATAATAATAATAATAATAATAATAATGATAATAATTGAATTTGATTTGAATAAGAATGTATGAGTTTGAAATAATTAAGGAAGGATAAATTGGGGTTTTGAAAGAATTGTGGGATTAAGTCATTAAAAGGAGAAAAATAAGTAGCAAATTTTGACTTAATTTTTTGTTAAGGATTTCATTCAGATCTGATTGTGTTCAGTACTTAATTTTTTCTATTAACAAACAGACTTAATTAAATAAGTACTGAATACATTAATTTTAAGTGCTGAAAAAGTTTAACAAACAGGCCCTAAGTCTTTTCTTCGCGACTGAGAGTATTTTTGTAGGATTTTTAGTAGTTGATTCATAATTGAGAATCAATTCAATCTATTTGTCCGTTTAATTTGTGTGGGCTAGAAAATTGGCTGAATTATAGGCAAGAATTAATTGTTGCATAATTTTGGGGGCGGGTGGAGGGGGGGAATGAATGGTGTGTATGACGCGTATGAATTCTGTTGAGGGGGAAGGAATTTTCCTAAAATAATTAGTTGGAATAAATGATTGTATAAAGTGTTATAACATAAGTCAATCTCGTCTTGGCCCTTATCTCACGTTAATATTAGAACCGACTTGCGCGTGGGATGCACGCGTCGTCGTCATTCCATGCACCTGCATCCCACGCTTGTACCACATGCATGAAATGTTGCACTTTAGCGAGTTTCACTCACGCGCGTGCATTGACTGTTTGTACCACACGCATGACATGTTGTACCCTCGTTATGGTCGTCATATGCGTTGCATAACAAGGTTGTACATCGTGCATCATCAATAGTACCAAATGGAAGACTCTCCCACCTTATATTTATTTACACAAAAAGTCAAATCCATCATTCAAAAACCTCTTCACCTTTCTCGACTCTTCTCTCTTCCAACCACCCCCCTTCCCCTCCATCTCCCAATTTCTTCCCCCTCACAGCCTCGATCTAGCAAACCCCCAAAAGAACTAATTTCGGCTGCAGGTGAACCTCCACAGACCTAAAATTTATCCACAATTATTCTTCATTTGTTATTATTATTTGTTCGATCTTGGTAGTTTTCGTAGTCCATATGTGCATCGATTTCATTGTATTAGTTTGTGTTTTTAGTTCGATTTTAAGTTTCTTGGGTTTGATTTTTGGATTTGTTTTCTCAATTTTATGATTTTGGGGTTCAATTTTATTGGTATTAAGTGCGTCGATTTCATATGTTGTTCTTGTTTTTAGTTTGATTAGTTTAACTAATGTTTTGATTTTCAGATGTGTACATTATCATATTCGGTATCTTGTTGGTTGTCGTTTATTCATAGATAACATTAGTGATGTGGCTCGTACCTCTGTTACCTTGAGTCTCTAAGGAGACGAGAAACCAAGCTTGGTGGATGACCCATGGCTATGAAGCCAGAGCGTGATTAACCGTCCTCGTCCTCCTCTTAGGGGTTCGGGGGATAGTAGATGATCGTTCCTAGCTCACAAAGCTTGTGATGGTTTCATGGCTGTCTGACAACATTAGTGATGTGGCTGAGGTTCTCCAGGCAGAGAGGTGTAGAAAGTGCCTTAACATTAGAGGAACAAAGGTTACAAACTAATGATTTTACTCTGATTGCTTAGAAAATATGATGTGTTGATGAAAAAACTAAATACATATATTTTCCAGATTTCATGTACGCCGTAAGGCTGGATCACGTATCAAAAAGTTATCGGACATTCTTAGCGCTGGATTTCAAATCATGCCGAAAAGCTTAAAGGTTAGAAAGTTCTGATTGATGGAAACTGGGTAAGAAAGACTATAACATGTGATTTTAGGAAGTCCAATATGTTGTATTCATTTTCGACGGAATCACAATAAAGAGAGAAGAAAACGCATTCCTTTAAATATTTTGTGTTTAGAACTAGAAGCATGGATCGATCAAGTTGTTGTCTTTCATAACTTGATTAATTATACTTGACGAGTTCTGTTTGAGAATTTTCTCCTCGTAATGTGCAGGTGATTGAAGATGATCTATTAGATCATATCTATGGCTTTAGCGCTCTTGGTTTGGTTTTCAATTTAGTGGTATGAAGTAGCCTCCTCATATGAGCTACTTACAGTTACCTTCTCATATGAGTTGCTTTTTTGTCTCTCAAAATTTTAAGTTATGGTTAGTACCCTTGTATTAGCCATTTAATGCCTAACCGCTACTATTGTTGTACGCTGGCGGAGCGCTGCTTAACAGTATTGTATGTCGCACACTTTAAGTTGTACAATTGTTGATCCTTCCGCAGCCCCAATCTCTCAAACCCTTTCACATATAAGACATGCACGCCCCTCCCCACGTCCTTGAACGACTTCCCACGTTGCTTCCCTTCCCTTTTTCTTTAATTGACAAACTCTGCTCGCCCAACGAACGCTTTGTTTTCTACTGAGTTGGCAACCTCCACCATCGAAGTCTTCAGATCTCAAAGAACAAAAAGGTATGTATTTATTTTCTTTTGGCATAGATTTTGGTTGGAGTGATTTTTCCTTTATCAATCCATCATATTGAATTCAGTTTACATCCCATCATATTGAATAGTAGTTTGAGTAAATTCAATGTTATGCTGAACGGTGACTGTATTGAATCAATATAGGGGGAAATATGGTAAACAGAATATCAGTTGGAAATTTGTCATTATAGGCCATAGAGGTGCGGATTTTGAAAAAACAACTTATGATCATATAGTTGAATAGGGGTTGTCGACTTGTCAAGAAAATTGCCAAAATGGTCCCAGTAAATATGTGCAAGTTGCACTTTGGTCCCCGATTATATTGGGGCTGCGGAAATGGTCCCTGATATTGGTAAAAAAGTAGCATTTTGGTCCCTAACCGTTACTTTTAAACGGAAAAGAGTTAGTTTGGGGCAAAAATGAAAGATCAACACAGTTAAGTCCTAAAAATGCAATTATAACTAATAATGGGGCAAAAATAGAATGTTAACAACTAATTTATAATAATTGGAGGGAACAATTTTGGAGGGAATTGGGATGGGAGTAGACATAAATTACTTGTTAACTTTCTATTTTAATTTGCCTCATAATTAATTAGTTATAATCGCATTTTTAGGGCTTAACTGTGCTGATCTTACATTTCTGCCCCAACCTAACTCTTTTCCGTTTAAAAGTAACGGTTAGGGACCAAAACGCTACTTTTTTACCAATATCAGGGACCATTTTCGCAGCCCCAATATAATCGGGGACCAAAGTGCAACTTGCACATATTTACTGGGACTATTTTGGCAATTTTCTCTCGACTTGTCCTTGTTAAGTAATTGGTATTAGGTGGAGTAACCTCAAGACCATATAAACCATCTCGTATGCTTTAACCAATAATCTCACAACATAAGTTATTAAATCCTACTTATGTGGATGTACACAATGATGAGGTTGGTATATACTATGAAGTACATGTCTTCAACTATGATGAACTAAACCAAGCTACTAACACTTTTGATTTCAAAAGATGCTCTCGGTGATGGTGGTTTACCACCGTATACAAGGGTAAGGAAGCATGAATAGGAAAATTTGAAGATGGATGATTCGTTGCAAGTAAACGCTTGTATGAGAATCATTTCAAGTTGAGTCATGTTTTAAAATAACCTCTTATAATTTAATTAACATATTTATATTACATAGTTAGACCCAATGCGAAATTCATACCTGCACGTCAACAAACGGGCACTACCAACTAGTTAACTAAAAATGTCAAAACTAAAGAAGGTGGAACACAAAAATTCAAGTGGGACCCATAATCTTGTTTTTGGAAAAGATTGTACAATTGAATTGTCTCTACAATCTCTATGTCATCAATTGATTCAATTATTCTCTATTGTGGAAGATTTGTGGAACATTGTCATCCAATTAACGTCTATTGTGGGTAGCCTTAGGGGCGAAATGAAGATGAAACTGAAGGGGTCAACTTTGAATAAAATTAATTAGAAGGGGCAACAAATTTTAAGAAAATAGTTAAAGTATCATTTTTTTTTTGAAATTATATTTAGAATACAACACAAATATGTTTTGGAGAGTTTGAACCCATGATTACCAAAAAAATGTTCCAACTAACAAAGCTAAATTTACACTTGGTTTACTTTCAATTTGTATTTCTTATATCATAAAACCCCCCAAAATCATATATTATATATAACGATACCGAAAAACTTATTTTTTACCACCAAATTTTGTCTAACAAGGGACGGCGCTGCAACCCTACTGTGTTGTTTGTCATCATGTGGAGTATATAAGTCACCAAGTAGGGAAGAACCCCTTCCTATATTTCGTTAATATTTTACATAATTTTGGAATCTCAGACCACCACTCTTTTCCAGCGGTATTTTGTCTGATTTTTGTCATAAATCATTTTTTATTTATTTATTAAAAAATACAAAATTGACATTGAATTCGTTTATAAAAATATTTTGTAATTTCGTTTTTAGTGATTTTCAGTAATTTATATACAAAGTAATTAATGAATAAAGTTATATCTTGTAAATCGTAAACAGGGGCGAAACTAGGGGGGGACGAGGGGGGGCGCTCGTCCCCCCTAAGTTTTTCGGTATCGTTTATTTTATATATGATTTTTTTTGAATTTTTGTGATATATATAATAAAAAATGTTCACAAATCAAGTGTAAGTGTAGCTTAGTTGGTTAGTTCCTTCCTCCAAAAGGTAGAGGTCATGGGTTCAAGCTTTGTTAGCTTCATTTTTAACAATTTTTCGGTACTTTTAACTATTTCTTATTTATTTTCGCCCCCCCTTATTTTTTTCCCCAAAATTCGCCCCCCCTTGATTTTCATCCTGGTTTCGCCCCTGATCGTGAAGTATATTAAAAAGAAGGGTTTTGATTTTTACACTCCAAAAAATTGATTATGACATTTCGAAGTAATCATCATTCATTTAATTTAACTAATCCCTTGAATTCACTTTCATTATTATAGCCTTTTGTCCATTATATATGGGACATATATTACCAAAGATTGGTTGTGTAAGACGTGTGAGGTTGACGAACATGTAGCATAGACGGGCACATTTAACTATCTCCAATTCTCCATGGCAACATGCTTCCTCGGCACCCCATGTTCAATTCGTGCACTCGTTCTTCTTGTAGTGAAAATGTAGTATACCGAACGCACGAAACGCATGATCGAACCTCTTAACAACGTGAACTGTTAACATCAAAACCGTGAAGATAACATCCACCGCCATAGCCTACATCAAATAGAGTTAGAATATTGTGGAAACGATGATTGTATTATTGAATAATGATACATATTTATATAAAAAGATGTCCACCACTGTGGGCTAATATAGTCAACTAATGAGTAAGGATCACTAATGCTAATAATGGTCACTAATGCTATATAATCAATGATCACTAATGCTAATAAATGTACAACTAATAGTGTAATAATTTTAATACGGCCTTATGATTGGGTTACTTGCCCATTAATCTAACAAATAGTGCTCGGAGAATTATCTAAACAATTATAAACTAATTATAAAGCATATAACCAATTTTTAAAAGGCTTAAATTCTTTCTGTCTCCTAAACTTTTCAATCTGGTCAGTTTGCCTCCTGAAGTTTTAAAGTTTTGAAATCGATTTACTTAAGCCAATTTAAAATGTAGAACGTTATGGTCCTATTAAATTTTCTTCTATTATATTTGTCTAAAGGTTTTTCTATTAATATTTGTCTAACAGTCTAAGGGATATATGTGAAGAGTTTAAGCTAATGAGGATTAATTCTGTAATTTACGTTTGTATTAAAAAAATTTTAATAGAAAAATTCTTAATAAAATAGTAATGAGCAAATTTAAAACTAGTATACATGTCCATTGCTTCTCACTTCCGCCCCCTACACCACATGTAGGTTGTCCCTTTTCTAATATGGTGGTAATAACCACTAGATTGCGAATTTGCAATGCATGAAAAATTTTGAATTTGATTCTCATCGATGAGTTTTCTCCACCATCACATCAAAAACATTTGAAATGATTGTTATTGTACGCAATTCTTAAAGAATGCATTAGTTTCATCATATTTTTTATGAGTTAATTAATGTCCATAAGTCCATTCCTTAAAATAGTATATTACATACAAAATTCTATTGTTATGCACATACAAGTAGATACATTTAATTTCATGAATGTACCGTGATTATTTACTCCCTTTCCAGTTGTGGACTTGTGGGTTCGGCGTGAGAGGGCACTTAATGTGAGCGAGATCACATTTTACTCCAATTTAATTTCATGAATGTACGTAATAGCTAGTCCTATAAAGATTGTATAGGAAAGAACAAAGGTGCAAATTTCACATTGAATCAATTCAACTTGCATGTGCCTAGACTTTGTGTTAAGTGATAGCTCATGATCCACCCAAGCTATATATATGGTTTACAATTATCACTAACCAATGGCACATGCCACATGGACTCCTCAAGACTCATGTCATTAGGGTTAATGATTTATCATGCACATGCATGCATTTTAGAAAATAATTATTGCTTAATTAAGTGGATTAACAACTTTAACGAGTATCAATTAGCTAAATAAACAATTGGTGGAAACTAAGGGCTAAATTGTATAGGTTGTGATTCTGTTGAATTTTTAGAGGGGCCAGTTTATTAAACAAGTGCAAATTAGCTAAACAAGTGGTGGAAACTGAGGGCTAAATTGTATAGGGCTAAAATAAGTTAGAGGGGCCAGTTTATTAAAGAAGTGCAAATTTGATTGAGATGCTGAGAGAAACCAGGATGAAAATAGAGGGGAGTCAATTTATATAAAATAAAAGAGATGGGTCGAAATTTAAAAAAGTGACATTTAAAGTGACAAATTGTTCAAAGTTAGTTGAAATTTGAAGCTTAAATTGTGCTTGAAGGGGGGCCAATTTAGGTCAAATATAATAGGGGGCCAAAATTTAAAATGTGAGAAAAAAGTTTAAAGTTAGTTGAAATTTGAAGTTCAAGCTCAAAATGTGCTTGGAGAGAATGTAACTCCCAACCTCCTTCTCCTAACAAAAGATTTTAACCAACTCATCTAGCAATCTCTTCAATTTTGTTACAACATATTTTATTACATATCAAATATTGCACTAAATTTTTATCGTACAATGAACAACCGAAAGACATAGGGGAGGGTGGGTGGCTACTCCCTAGATCCACCCTCGGTGCATGGTTCACCACAATTCACTTAGAGCAACGAACTTTCTCAAATCAGAAATTTGGCGTGACTCAGAAAGCGTGAAAAGTAAAATAGTCCTTACATTTTAAGAGGGAGGTCGAGTAATGGATATGGTAAATAATTATAAGTAAAATACGAGATAAATTTGTCTCCAGTAGAATTTGAACTTTGAACCCAATATCCCATAAAAGATTGAGCCAGATATCACTAAATTATTGAGCGATCGAAGAAGTCTAATCATACACCACTCAAAGAAACAAAACATAAGCACGTACACCTCCATGATGACAATAAAACAAAACATCACCATGAAAACTGAACGTATATAAATGTGGCCACGTACAAATTAAAGAATCCCATAAAACTCATCACACTCTTCAAATCGTCTTCACGACCGCCGTCTCCATCCACTCCCATATATATAATCGTCGCGTAAAAATATAATTCACCCTTCAAGGATCTGATCTTCTCATTGTAAGGACTCGAACCCGTGCCTCGCTTTTACCAATACATGATATTGCGTTATTATGGCGGGGCAATCAAGAAAATGGATGATCTTAGTGGCAACCATATGGCTTCAAGCCTTCACCGGGACCAACTTTGATTTCTCGGCATATTCGTCGGAGATGAAGGCGGTGCTGGGTGTTTCACAGGTGCAGTTGAACTACCTAGCCACCGCGTCCGATCTCGGGAAGGCGTTAGGGTGGTCGTCAGGGTTGGCGTTAATGTATATGCCTGTGTGGATGGTGATGTTCCTCGCGGCTTTTATGGGACTAGTTGGTTATGGGGTTCAGTATCTTGTTATTCTCAAACTCATTTCCTTGCCTTATTTTGCGGTAAGTACAATTCTAATCATCACCCTCAATTAGTAGTACCATCGTTTTGAAACATGTATGATCGTAAATAATTTGAAACATGTGTGATCGAACATGTTGATAGTGCTAGTGTTTATTTTCTAGATACATGACATGAGTTAGAGTAATTATGTCTTTGATCATGTTACTTCATCTTGTTGTAATATATGAAAGGCAAAAGAAGCTTCTGGGATACAGGTCTAGTGGTAAAGAGTTTGGGGTGAGTAGCATCACGCTTTGCTTCGTTTGTAGCGTGTGGGTTTGAGTCTTATATGAGACAGAATCTGGGGTGGAAGTGGTTAACAGGCACCGTTAAGTCCCCCACATCCCGCTATTTACTCCTCAACCCCCTAGGATATAGACCGACGAGACCGTTAAGGTTGCACTTCAACCTTTTTTTTTTTATGAAAGACAAAAGAAATTAATATGAGTATTATTATTTTTTTGGTTAATTAGCGATTAAATTACTTCAAGTTGGTAAATACAGATATGTTCAGTCCTTAATCAGTTTTCTTTAGATTTTTCCTTGCTATTGGAAGTGTTTAGGGACGGAACCAGTAGGGGATAGGACGGAGGGCATGTGGCCTCTCTAAATTCTTTAGAACGAATTCAGGATATAACATATAAGTTTTACATTAATTATCAAATGTTTTGTAATAGAGTTGCCAAAAGCATAGATTTTTAGTTAAATATACCAAATTTTATCCCCTTTAAATTTCGTCTTGGTAACATCCTTGTGTGTCATGAGTAGTATTTGAAGACTCCACCAATTTTTGGCCTCAAATGGTTATTATTACAACTATTTTTGAGGGAAACCTTCATTTAATGGTTGATTTTTCGATATACTGAATGAGTGACTTAATGTAGAAATTACACAATTAATCTCTACACAAATATTTAAATTATTATTTTTCGATCTATGTAAAGTACATTTTCATGAAATCCCAGTGGAAGAGCACATTTCAACAATTTTTTATATTAATATTGTGTACGTGTGGAATCTTAGCAGTGGACAAATCTAAAGTGTCTTATTATTCCTAAAGAAGTCGTCTTAATAAAATTGCATTTGGCCCACATGTATAACACAACCAAAGAAATCAATAAAGGTTTGTCTCTGTTGCTCTCGTGGGTGTGGTATAAAGTTAACGTTGTTACCATGTTACCAATTATAGAAGTGTCTAGATGATCGTATGTGTTCGATGTATATCTTGAACACTCATACCATATATTCGATATGTATCTATAATACGTATTTCATACATTGACATATCAAAAAATTGTTTCATAAAAAGAACGCACATCCCGTATATTTGGTAAGAACAACAATCACTTAGAGGAGTAGTTTCTTCAATTTGTTTGTAGTTATCATATTCCTAGAAAACAAAATTTGTTATGGATATATATGTAAAATGTTACTTATTCTTAACTGATATGAATATATCTAGAATGATAACTAAAAAATGAAAGAAGTATAGTTCAACGGTTCAAAACCTCTCTAGTCTCATTTTGACAAAAATAGTCACTAGGTTAATTATTACTCGTGACAAATATTACTTGTAATAATGAGTTACTGTATTCCAAGTTCTTACAACAATAATAATGGTCGTTTATTTAATACTTTTGTGTTGATGTTTCTTTGTCGTTATAATACAATTTTTTTGTTTGATAATACTTGTCGTGAAATTATCAACTAACCAATGATATAGTTTCAAATAATTGTCTTGTTACATTTTTAATGTATCTTTTAATTAATTTTTCTTAATTTATCTACTGATAACTAGAACGATAAATCTAAATGAACGCAGAGATTACTATAATTTTGACAATAATGATACTCCATTATTTGCTCCTAAGAAATGATCAAATATTGCCGATGGCTCAATAGCCTAGTGGCATCCGGCCCAACCTTTCATGTAAGAGGTCATGGGTTCGAACCTTGTTGGAGACATATTTGTCTCATATTATACTCTAACTTTCTATTAGTTAGCAATTTCTGTATTCATGTTTGTAATATCTTTGTAGTCACAATTCATCGCTAATTATCAAAAAAAAAAAAGAAATGATCAAATATTAAAATTTGATCGTTGAGGTTGATCAACTATATTTTAAACATAAGTACTTGCAATAAATCTTGTAGTGGAGTATAATATTTGATGATTAATGTATTAATTGAAAGTATCTTCAATGAAATTATTAGTTTAATTATGTTTATCAATTAATACTGATTTTTTGAGCATTATTTTCCTTTACAGTTGTATATATTCATGTATGTTATAAAAATTTAATTTTTTTTTCCATTCGATTTTTCTTTCATATAGGTTAGACATGAATTTATCGTCTCGTATATGAATTTCTGGTTTCGCCACTGATTACAGGTATTCATACTTTGCTTGCTTGCCGGAAGCAGCATTTGTTGGTTCAACACAGTGTGTTTTGTCCTCTGCATCAGAAACTTCCCATCAAGTAGACCTCTCGCCCTCGCCTTAACAGTAAGTTTCAACGGCGTAAGTGCAGCGTTATACAACCTTGCTGCAAATGCCCTGGACCCGTCCTCGCCCTCGTTCTACCTCCTCCTAAACGCGTTCACTCCCCTCATCGTATCGTTTATGGCCTTAGTCCCTATTCTTCGCCAACCTGATCTCCATCCCCAACAGTTGGACAGAACTAAACGCGATCAGTTCAGTTTCTTAGTACTCAATTTCCTAGCAGTGATCACTGGCTTGTACCTTTTACTGCTTCATTCCTCGAATTTGATTACCGCGCAAATTCTTTTCTCGGGTGCCATTACCCTATTAGTCATCCCCTTGGGCATCCCTGGAATCATATACGCTAGAGAATGGTTCAAACGTACTGTTTACTCTAGTTTCCATTTTGAAGATAGCTCGACTTCCTTCCTTCTTGTTGATCATGAAGATCTTGAATTACATAAAGAGCAAAGTAGCCGGCAAAACAGTACTATGAGTGAAGGATCTATCGTAGGGGGCAGAAGTGAAATGCCTATCTCGCCATCTTACTATGGCTTGTCGCCCTGGAAGAGTGCTGATGGAGTAGGTAACTTTCAAAAGTGGAGCAGTCGTGAAGGTCTAATGGAGACGGACAAGTTGATCACGTTAGGGGAGGAACATCAGGCGGGGGTGCTTGTTCATCGGCTTGATTTCTGGCTGTACTATGCGACGTACTTCTGTGGAGGGACAATTGGTTTGGTTTATAGCAACAATCTTGGACAAATAGCACATTCTCTTGGGCAATCTTCAATGACTTCAACTCTCATTACTCTGTACTCTTCATTTTCGTTCTTTGGCCGCCTATGCTCTGCTCTTCCTGATTACATCAGAACGTAAGTCCTCGGATATCCCTATAGTGTCCATATGATAAGATATATCTATACAATATAACGAGTACAATCTTTTCCATCACACGCTAATGCAACTACTTGATCAAAGATATACCTCGCAATTTTTTGTGCTGAAGTTGCAGATGTGATAATCTGCCCTTACTGTGCCTATTATCAATCGTTCTGACTAAATGTACACCATTATCGTTCGTTTTGTTTTGATGTGATAGATTGTATACCATGTTCTGTGGATATCCGTGAGTATTTATGATATGTAAAACTACAGAAAATGCATGATGATTGGACATGATCTAATCGATTACTTATTGTTAAACGGATATCCTAGGTGATCGGGTACTAGTAGATATATGTATCATCTTGAATATATGAGACTATACTATTATGTTGTTAATGTGTTTCTGTTCTTGCAGAAAGTTTTACTTTTCAAGAACAGGATGGTTAGCGATGGCACTTCTACCAACCCCGATTGCATTCTTCCTCCTCGCGGCTGCATCAGATAGCAACATTGGACTCCAAGCTGGTACATCATTGATAGGATTGAGTTCAGGATTCATTTTCTCGGCTGCGGTTTCTATAACCTCGGAGTTATTCGGGCCTAATAGCGTTGGCGTAAACCACAACATTCTAATCACGAACATCCCGATTGGATCGCTTGTGTATGGTTATCTTGCTGCAATTGTTTATGACTCCAATAGTGATACTTCTGGCAAAGATTGTATAGGTAAACGTTGTTATTTTATGACATTTTTCAGTTGGGGTTGCATTTCTATTGTGGGGTTGTTATCAAGTGTGGTATTATTCATTAGGACAAGACCGATATATGACCGGTTTGAGAAAAGAAGAACCTCTCCGATTTTGTATTGAAGACATTGCTTCGAGGCTATACAAGTATTTTTCCTTAATAGTTTTTCCACACGACATGGAGTACCCTAGAAAGTTGAATACAAGATTGGTTCTTCATTGTTCGGGTTCCTTGTTTTTTTGGCAAATCCCAATAGAGGGAATTAACGTGTTACTCATAAAAAATAATACAGTCTTGTGAGTTTATGATAAGTGCATCGTCATCGTCCCCTAGAGTCAGCCTCGTGGGCTTCTTTGCTCGAGTTATTAAGCCTGAAGAGTACTTGTTACCTGGTACCTAAGGCCATCTGGTTTGGGATATACCGACCTAAAGCACGCTACATGGGCAGAGAGAAAATGCTAATGGGGTTGACATTGCACTATTCCTGCAAGCATTTCTTCCTCCCACGTCGGGAATGGTCAAGACATAGAACCCCTGGCCCTTCTTATCTCTGGCACTGTGCGTTAGACTTTCTGATTCACTGTTTTTAGAGCTTGTTTTTGTTATTTCGTCCTTTTTGAACACGCAAGACTTTGTATTATTTTTATAATTAACACGTAAACCCCTCTGTTAGGATTTGCCAAAAAAAAACTGAATACAAAGGAACTCTCAATAAAGGGGGATGAAGAAGTCTAATGCACGGTGACATAATTTAGTTGGGGTTCCATAACCTTGGCCATTCCCAATGTGGGACGAAGGAATGCTCGCAAATGCTGAAGATGAAATAATCGCGGTAGATGAACAAGTAGTGCGATGTCAACCCCCTTAGGATTTTCTCTCTGCCCATGTAGCGAGTTTTTAGGCCTTTAGATCGCAGACCATAAAGGCCTTAGGTTCTAGGTAACAAGTACCCCTTAAGCTTAATCATTCGAGCAAATGAGTCCACGAGGCTAACTCTAGGCAATGATGACAATGACCCCATGAGTCTAAAGAACAAGTCGAAATGCTGGCTCCCTTAGGATTTTCTCCCCACCAGTTAAAACCAACTTTAGGTCGGTATATCCCAGACTAGACGGCCTTAGGTACCAAGTAACAAGTAACCGTTGGACTTAATCACTCAAGTGGGCGAGTCAACCAAACATAGCAAATGGTACTACCCAGTCCTCAGAAGGAGTGCAATGCCTGTTCCACAAGGAATCTCCAAAGAGGGACTTGTATCTAAAGAGTTAGAGCTCATCTTCACCTTCTCGTGAGTAATTCCCAAATACATCATATCTCCGAGAAGAGTTTCCATGGCCCCTCCCCACGATCCAGAGCTTGATAGACCTTCAAAGAATCCAACTCAACTTGCATGTTAGAAAAATTATACTCCCTCCATCCCTAAAAGATTGTCAAATTTTGACTTTTGTTGGTCAAACATTACAAAACTTGACCATGAATTCTCATTAAGCGTTAAGACATAAAATGGTCTTGTGAGATCTTGTTAGATTCGTCAGAATATACATTTTTGAAATATTAAATTTTATAATTTTTTCGCATGTTGAATAAGAGATATTTACATTTAAAATCGTGTTTTGTTGACCATGAAAAGGTAAAATGTGACAATTATTTAGGGATGGAGGGGTAAAAATTATTAGCTTGACACCAAGATAGTGCCGCATAAGCTGCTTCAACTTCGCCTGCAAAAGAAAAATGACACCAAATAGAAAACCAAAAGAAAAATTTGTGTTTAGATCTGTAAACTATGAGCTCTTGAATATTATTGATGCAAAGGTTACAATATATAATGTATACAAAAACCTAATCAAATGGGTTAAACAATATACAAGCCCGACACTAATTATAGTTATATACACTTATACGCTAATACCACCCCACAAGTTGGACCATGAAAGTCAAGAGTGCCAAACTTTCATAGTAGAAAATCAAATTGCTTTCGTCCAAGAGCTTTGGTACAGATGTCAGCCATTGGTTCTATAGTAGGCACATGGGTCAAATGAATCGTACAATCTATCCCACAATCAATCACTATATGACCTTCAATCTTTATCTGCTTCGTGCATTCATGAAACACTATATTCTAAGCAAAATGAATTGCCGACTTACTATCACAAAACAGTTCCATCGACGGGGTATGCGTGATGCCTAAGCACTAAAGAAGGGCCTGTAACCACTGCAACTCACATGTCATCATGGCCATAATCATAGCTCGGTATTCTACTTCTACAGACAAACGTGAAACAGTATCTTGCTTCTTTGACTTCTATGAGACAAGAGAAAGACCAAGAAACATAATCCAACCTGAAATAGAGCGACTGTAATAGGACAACTATCCCAGTCAGAATCACACCACCCAGACAACTGTAGATCATTATCGGCACCCAACAAAACACCTTGTCCCAAACATCCTTTGAGATACCTAACCACCTGAAGAACGGCATTCCAGTGGTCCTGACGTGGCTCATGTAAAAACTGAGATAATGCAAGAACAACAAATGACAAATTAGGACGAGTGAATTAAAGATAACAGTCTTCAGACTAACCGACGGTAGCGTTCCCCATCTCGAGGGGTGTACTAGTCGAGGTAGCTAGCCTCTGATTTTGCTCCATGGAGAAACTTACATGCTTGGCTCCCAGTAACCTAGCTTCAGAGATGATATCAAGAGTATATTTCGTTTGACTTAGAAATATCCCCTCTTGGCTACAGGCAACCTCAACCTCCAAAAAATATTTCAAATGACCCAAATTTTTCTTATGAACACACGAACTCATATACTGCTTGAAGCTGGATATCGTAACGGAATCATTTTCCGACAAAATTAGGTCATCAACATAAACCAACAGATGCAGTCTCACGGACCCATTATACACGGTAAACAAAGAATAATCAGAACAGGGTTAGACAAAACGCTGGCGACCTATATTAGAAAAACCATACAGTTATTTCTGAAGCTTGCAAATAACACGTGGGCGACCAGTATTAGAAAACCCAAGTGGTAATTTCATGTAGACCTCTTCGGCCAAGTTCCCATGCAAGAATACATTATGAACATCCATTTGATGTAATTCCCAATTCCGGACTGCACCAACTGCTAGGAATGTGCGAACGGTCACCATCTTCACAACTGGAGCAAAAGTATCACCATAATCGATGCCTTCAACCTGATGATTTCCAAAAACAACCAAACGAGCTTTGTGTCGCTCAATCGTACCATCAGATTTTTACTTAATCTTGAAAATCCACTCAACACCAAGAGCCTTTCAATCTTTTGGCAAATCTACCAATGTCTAGGTCCTATTATTTTCAAGTGCAATACTCTCCTTCTACATAGCCTCCCTCCACTCGTGGGGTTTCATAGCCTCCTTAAATGCCCCTGGTTCACTACCTACGATGTTTGTTGCAAGAAAACTTTTGTGCCGAGTAGAAAACGATTACAATTTACATAATTAGATATAGGATAAAGTATACATGAGGTTTGAGAGGAACTCGGTGAGGATGGACTCAACTTTGTCACAGTGTTCGTAAGAAAATCTTTTAGTTTGACAGATGAAACCTTAATGCGTTTTCGTCGACCAAGATCATAATGTGGCTCTATCATTTCAACATATGGGATTACGCCCTCCGGATCCGAACCTCCCCCTTGATCCGGACCAAGGGAATGACGCACCTCCGAGGGATTAACAGTACATGGTTCATCCTCATAGTCGGAATCCGACTCAGCATGCACACAATCAATGAATGGTGTAGAAGAAGAAGTAGTATTTGGAACATAAGTGTTTTAATAAGGGATCGAAAATAGTCAAAGTTGAAGCATACTCAAAAAATCACATTTTATCAAAAAAACGCGAGAGTGGGTCATTTTGTGCACAATATCCAACATCGGTGATCGAAAAGAGTCAAAGTTGAAGCATAGTGATCGAACGAAGAATTCTCTTTAACGTGAGTGATCGATGGTTGCCATTTGCCCTTTATAATATTAATACGTGGGTTCATTAATGAATAATATTAAATCTTGTTTCCTGCAATGATAGTCGGCTTGATTTTCTCAATCATTTTTGCGAATTTTGTCATCATTTGTAACATTGCCATCGTGCTATCCGTGTTAGAGGATGTTTCAGGACCTCAGGCATTACTTAGGTCAAGTTCACTAATAAAAGGGCAGAGACAAGTTGGTCTTCTAATTTTTCTTGGCTCTACAATAGGATTGGCGTTTGTGGAAGGTCTTTTTGAGCATAGGGTGAAAACACTTAGTCATGGAGATGGTTCTTCAAGAGTTTGGGAAGGGCCTCTTTTGGGGTTGATGTACTCATTTGTGGTTCTTATTGATTCGATGATGAGTACAGTTTTCTAGTTCAGTTGCAAATCATATAGAATGAAATCAGCTAATGAAGAAAACCAATCTGTGTTAGAAGCCTTGGCTATCATTATTTCGGAAGCAATAAACATTTTGTACATTTTTCACTTTGTATAACCTTTACGTAGCTCTTGATACCAACTCTTGTTTAAAGATTAAGAACTCAAACAAAAAGAAAGAATAACTCTCTTTATTACTTTATAAAAATCACTCAAAAACTAAAGTATAAGTACTCAATCTATAACTTTTAAGTTATGCCACAACTTGACATCTCCTTATATAGAGATTTAGACAAGTCCAAGTTCTATTAGGAATACATATATATTTAGATAACTCCTAAATATATTCCTAATCTACTTTTAACTAGCTTATGACTCAAGCTTCTTTCAAGCTTATCCAACAACCGCTGCCACAAATTATGACGTAGGCTCAACCAACTTGGGTTGACCTTAGACTAGCACCCCTCAAGAGTGCAATGGAGGTCACCACCCTAAGCTATGAGACTTTTTGATCACCCATTGACCCAGTCCAGGTAAGTATCAGAATGCTACATCATATGTTTAATGTTTTAGTACAACTAGAAAGGTTATCCAACTCTTGTATGCACGCAAGGTGGGATTATGATAATCCTCATAGTTCATCTTCAAATTGTAATCAGAGTTTGTCTTTGGTTTCATTAGTGCAGGTATGCTATGTTATAGTTTCGTCTTCGTCTAGGCGAATAAGACTTTGTATAATTGAGCAAGAGCAAAGTTCAAAACTCAGCCATGAAAAGAGAGAAGAAGAGTAAGTATGAAGCATCAAGGCGGGTGACGGATGTTGGATAATTAAAGGGGTGAATCCAAATTTGACAACTCTTATGTGTGCTAATGAGTTGTGCAAAGAATGAGATTGAATGGAAGTGATCAATCTCATGTTTGAATTTCAAAAGGCTCAACCGTTACGATTGTGTCACTAAAGGAGGAGTAATAATGTGGTTGGTACAGAAACGTTACATAACGTTTAATGATGATTAATATTGGCTTAATTGCAAGTCAATATGGTGATTAACATTGACTTAATTGCAAGTCAATGCGGTGATTAACATTGGCTTAATTGCAAGTCAATGTGGTGATTAACATTGGCTTAATTGCAAGTTAATGCACAAGATTTGAGCAGCCTGTATAATTGACCAATGCCTCTCATTTTTTAATCAGAACAGAGAAAATCACAATCAACACTAAAATCCGAGAGACCCATACTCTCTATTTTTTATTTTCAATTGCTTTTGTCGGTGATTCAACAAAGTTCGTGAGCAGTTAGACGATTGGGTTGCAGTGTTAGCTACGCCGATTGTTCGTCATTTTATCTTGGGAAGTTGTTGGCTTCAAGGTTCCGAAGCACCGAAGGGAGAAGCCAAATCAGTTTTAAGGAGAATGTGTTACACGACTTGACTTTAATCATTTCTTTACAAATACTTTACAAAGAAACTGAATAAAAGTACACATACGAATGAAAATTAGAATTTAAAGAAAAAATTTAAAGTCAAGTCGTGTGTTGACACACACTCTCCTTAAAACTGATTTGGCTTCTCCCTTCGGTGCTTCGGAACCTTGAAACCAACAGCTTCTCAGAATAAAATGACGAACAACCGGCGTAGCTAGCGCTGTAATCGACATCATTAGGTACCAAACATTAACACTTTTATCTTTACAAGAACGGTCCATCTTGATGTCTGAAGTGGAAGCACACTAACAGACCTCGTAAGTCCAACTCCAACTGTGTAATGAGGTGCGTCTTGAGGGCAAAGATATGAGGTTTCGAGGTTGTTGGTGGTGCCAAAAAGCTCGGGGTACAAGTGTAGAAAGATACTAGCAACATCATGACTTTTTATCTTTTCTGGTAGGAGACAGTGACACATTTCTAATTGATCATCTGAAAAAATGTTTTCATTATCCTACATAAAGGAGTATTTGGTAATGTAAGAATGATAATTTATATATTAGATCATCATATATGTAGCAAACCTGTTAAAAGGTTCACAATATATCTTAAAGTAATAACATTCTTATAAAAGGCAAGTCTCATGTTCTATAAGTTATGTTGTAAATCCTGTAACCCGACGGGACAAATCTTGATCGACAGTCTGACAGACAAGAGCATGAGCGCCTTAGGGCATCAGCGGCAAACAACACATGAGCACTTTAGGGCATCCTTGAGTTATGTTTTCATATACTCTCATACAATTACAACCGGTTGATTTGATGATGGCCAAATATTTCTTAAAGTCAAGTTCCTCGTGAAGGATCAAGTGATATTGTATTTATGGGTAACTTACATTCTCTGAGTATAATTATCGTGAAATTAAATTTTATGTTGCAATTTAACTAATCATCCAATAAAAACAAGAATTTATCTATACATTGAATAACAATGCAATTAATTTCTTGATAACCAATCATATTCTAAGTAGTTAAAAAGAAATAATTGAACGATAATTGGTGAGATGTCCCAAGCAAGGGCAGTAGTGCAACGCCTAAGCAACACCCGAGAGCCCAGGTAGCAAGCTACCATTACAAACTCTCCCTCTTAAAAAATTGAGTTAATATCGTGTGAACCATATCAGATAATAAATTGATAAGAACAGATACTACACTTGATCTTAGCCAAAAAGCCGAGAAAGTTATGAACTATATCGAATACTTGTGTATCCATTTTATATAAAGAACGGACCCCTACATTCTACTTAGCTAGCAATGTAAGATAACTTAAAAAATCAAACGATTAGAGAGAAAATTCCCAATGGATTTGTTATAGCAATCAAAATCACGTTGATTTTGCTACCATAAAGGTGAAATAATTTGGCAGTGTTAAAATGAAATAATTTTATAGAGATGACTATTTATACATTAAATCATCATATATATGTAGCATAAAATGTTCATTGTATATTTTAAAAGTAACACATTCTTATAAGTTGTAATTTTCTTGCTCCATATGTTCTGATGTAAGGCCTGTAACTAAGGGGGAAAAATTGTGATTGACACTCTGACGCACAAGACACTGAGCACCTTAGTGTGTCTTCGACAAACAAGAGCGTGACTGGTTTAGGGCATCCTCGAGATATGTTTTGAAATACTCCTATACAATTACCACCCTTTGGTTCGATGATGGTCTGGTTTAATTTTATATGATTGACAAGGATACCATGAGAACTAAATTTGATTATGGCCTAATGTTTCTCAGACTCCAGTTGCTCGTGTAATGTTGCATGTTCTCCTATTGATGATAACTTTTTAATTATTAACAAAGATATCACATAAAACTAATCTATCAACTATAACACACACCCTTCTTACTAATTTTGATTAAAAAACATTGACTAGGAAATGGGAAAGGGATGCGAGAACGCAATCCCCCTCTGCCAAAAATTATGACGTAGGCTCAACCAACTTGGGCTGACTTTAGGCAAGCACCCCTCCAGAGTGCAATGGAGGTCACAAACCTAGGACATGAGCATTCTTGATCACCCATTGACCCCATCCAGGTAAGTTTGTAATTCGGTGCTACATGAGATCAATTTATATAACCGGTAAGCCTCTCTAACTATTGTATCTGAGTGATGTGGGATTGTGATAACCTTCAGCCACCACTACCGACAAATGAAAATATTACAAGCTAAGCTTACCAAGAAACATTAAAAAAGAAAAAGGTCATTTTCAGGTCATTAATAATCCTATCATGTATTAATAACCACGACTTTATAGTTCATTTTCTAGAATATATTTGAGTGGATCAAACCAACGACTCGTTAGCCGTAAATTTGACGATTTTGTAGGGCAAATTATAAGCCTTATTATATTGACATCACCAGGATACCATGTTATTTTGAAGCTCAAGTTATGGAACTCCTTTCAACATAGACTTATGCATCATGATCTTTAATTTGTTGTAGTCGATATATATCTCCAGTTCTCAACCTTTCGTACCACTAATCATAAGTAATTTACATAGGCTTCTTCGATTGATATTAATTATATAGTTTGTTGTCATCAACCTTTCGTCATTTTTGTAACCTTGACAATCAATCCTAATATTCCCTCGCATCGTTTGGATCGAAGACAACTGGTGGAGTTTGGATCGTGTCAAGAGATATTTTTTGATGGGTACCTCACATTCTTTGAGTATGATTATCGTGAAATTAAATTTGATTTGGGAATTCAACTAAAGATCCAATAAAAACAATAATTTATCTATACATTGAATAACAATACATTAATTGAAGTATCATTGAAGATGAGATTCTAAATGATTCAAATCCCATAAAAATAGTTTCTTAAAAGCCAAACACTATTCTCAGTAGTTAAGAAAAATAATTGTACCCTAGTTGGTGGGATGTGCCAAGAAAGGGCAGTAGTGCAACGCCCAAGCAACACCCGAGAGCCCAGGTAGCAAGCTACCATAACGGAATCTCCCCCTTAAAAAATTGAGTTAATATCGTGTGAACCAATGGTCCACATATCAGATATTAAACTGATAAGAACAGATACTACACTTGATCTTAGCCAAAAGGCCGAGAAAGGTATGAACTATATCAAACACTTGTGTATCCATTTTATACTAAGAACGGACCCCTACATTCTACGTAGCTAGCAATGTGGGATAAATTAAAAAATCAAAAGATTAGAGAGAAAATTCCCAATGGATCTGTTATACCAATCAAAATCACGTTGATTCTGCTACTATAAAGGTGAAATAATTTAGCAGTGTTAAAATGAAATAATTTAGCAGTGTTAAAATGAAATAATCATATAGAGATGACTATCTATACATTAAATCATCATATATATGGAGCATAAAATATTCATTGTATATTTTAAAAGTAACACATTGTTATAAGTTGTAATTGTATTGCTCCATATGTTCTGATGTAAGGCATGTAACTCAATGGGACAAATAGTGATTGACACTCTGACACACAAGATACTGAGCACCTTAGGGTGTCTTCGACAGACAAGAGCATGACTGGTTTAGGGCATCCTCGAGATATGTTTTGAAATACTCCTATACAATTACAACCCTTTGGTTCGATGATGACCTGATTTAATTAATTTTATATAGTTGACAAGGATAAAATGAGAACTAAATTTGATTATGGCCTAATGTTTCTCAGACTCTAGTCGCTCGTGTAGTGTTGCATGTTCTCCCATTAGTGATAACTTTTTAATTATTAAAAAAGATATCACACAAAACTAGTCTATCAACTGTAACACACGCCCTTCTTACGAATTATGATTAAAAAACATTGACTAGGAATTGGGAAGGGGATGCGCGAACGCAAGACCCCTCTGCCACAAATTATGACGTAGGCTCAACCAACTTGGGCTGACCTTAGGCAAGCACCCCTCCATGAAATAACCCATCCCGTGGAGGTGCTACCTAATAATATTTTATTTCCCGAGAGAGGTAACGAGTCATAATTTAAAGGACACGTAGAATTTTAGTCGAAAAATAAATCGAGTCGTAGTCGAATAATAATATTTGGGGCGTGTGTGTTGCATGTGCACTACTTGAAGATAAGCTAAACTTTGTCTATTTGCATTTCCACCCCATTAGTTTAGAAAATTCAAATTGGAGCCAAACTTGGTCTCCACTCTTTGTGGACACTTGTCCTCCATGCATTAAGTCTTCCTAAGTAAGCTTCCCACCACCTATACAAGTGTAGCATGCATACTCTCATCATTCATCCTCATTCATTATCTTCAAACAACAAAAACATCCTCCACCATACTCCCTCCATCTAGCCGACTCCCTCCCCTCTCCTTACACTCAACAATTTTCTTCCATTATTCTTGATTTGGAGCTTAGCGCAAACTAGAACATTTCCTATACATCTAAGGTATAATTTCTTAAGCTTTAAACTATTGTTTTTATGATGTTCACCTTGGTCAAAATTGAATCTTTAAGAATAAAAATTAAGTATAACCCATGGATGATGTTATAACTCAAGTATATGTTGTATAATGTTGATATATGTTGGTGTTTGAATTATCTTATGGCCTATATTTTTATTTAAAGTTTTAGATCTAAAAATACGAAACGTATACAATATATGCCCAG
The DNA here is from genome assembly GCA_003412495.2 of Echium plantagineum. Lineage (NCBI taxonomy): Eukaryota > Viridiplantae > Streptophyta > Magnoliopsida > Boraginales > Boraginaceae > Echium > Echium plantagineum. Next base: position 33,512 of record QFAX02000411.1, read on the forward strand.
AAAATTCTGAAATTTTATAAGCACGTAGAGTTCTGAAATAGAAGAATCTGACAACAAGAATTTCTTAAATCGGATTTGTTTTGTATTTACTGTGAGTTTTGGAAGTTTAATAGCTAGATTCGTTTTTAAATGGGAAATAAATACTTAAACATGTCCAAAAATTCTGAAACTTTATTTTTGACAATAATCTGCCCAAAACAGTCGACACACCAAATCTGGGAATTTTTGAAAGTTTTTTGGTATTTCTTCCGTATTTTGATATTTTTAGTGCCTACAATTGAAATAAAATACAAAACGAGTATTAATTGAAGAGGGAACTGAAAATGGATATTTTTATGAAACTGAAAACTGTGTTTTGAACATGTAAAATAAATCTTGTATTTTTCTAAGATTGTTTGGTATTTTTGACTAATTAAATTGTTAAAAGAGGATTTAAATGAAACGAAAATTATTTTGGTGTTAAAATATGTGATATGTATTTTTGCAGAAACTTGGAAGGTGAGTTTGACCTACTTTTCGAATTTCATGATTTTTGAAGAAGGTTTGATAATTATTTTGATTTAAGGATGTAAAAAGGGCTAGAAAATGCTTTTAAATGAAATAAATACCAAATGGACACAAATATTTAAAAGGGCAGTAGGTTTGGACTTAGAAATAATACTTTGACTTTGGAAAAACATTTCATGAGTTTTTGAAGAGGTTAACTATTTATTTTGAATTATAGGTAATTAAATGAGTTTAAATGGTGAAAAATAATAAATGGGTGAAAAATGGAATTTGGGCAGAATGTTTAACCTTAAAATGAATATTTGGACTTATGAAAATTATTTAAGTGTATAAGATTGAGTTTTACCACTTAAATGAGATTTTTGATATTTAAAGTGGCCAATAAATAGTTTAAAATGGGAAAATTGGAGAAGTGAGTCAAAAATCATCCATGGGCAGAATACTTATGATTTTTGGATATTTTTGAAGATAAAATAATTATATGAGAATTTACAAAATGATTTGAACAAGTGTTGGGCACATTCGAGGCCGAAGGGTATTTCAGTCATTTTACAAGTTAAGGGCATTTTTGTCATTTTACAAGTCGACACGATATCTATCCTTAAACATAATTTAATGCATTGGGGCATATTTTTGGATACATGAGAGAGAGTCTAATGTGAGGAACCAACTTGAGAGTTTTAACGGTCGAAAACCGAGTCAAGGGCAAAATGGTCATTTCACCCGTGATAGATTATTAACACGGATTTACACTATCAAGGAGTTCCGCAAGGCCACGCAAGGAATATATAGGTGTACGCTAGTTGCTCTAGCATCAGGTGAGTACTTATCTCACGGTTGACTGTATGCGATATATTCTGTTTATGCGTATTGTTATTTATGTATGTTGTGGTATTATAAGATGCGTAAATTGAATTGTTGGTTAAGATTTAACAAGATGCCGAGGTTATGATAGAGTGAGTTGTCGAATTAATATAATAAGATGTTAAATGATATATAATGAGCTGTTAATTGGAGATATAATGAGTTGTTGAGTGATAAACATGATTAGTTGTAAAGATGATGGTTGACCTTTCAGTTATTGAGTTGATATGATGATATGATGGTTCGAATGATATATATATAACGAGTGATGAGTTGTTGAGTTGATATGAATGTGCTACTATGTGGATATAGCCGATGCGCAATGTTGTTTTACCCAGCTTTGTCTGGATGGCGCTTATGTATTGAAATCCGGTGCGCAAATGTTGATATTCCCAGCTATGACTGGATGGCGCTGTGCAATGTTGATATTCCCAGCTATGACTGGATGGCACATATTATAAAACTCCTATGTCGACGGGCATATGGGTCTCCCCTGCAGGACGAGTTGTTGTTGTAGAGATGGATTGTAGTATAACCCAGCTATATGACTGGATGATTACCATCTAAAAGGGTGGATCGTTGTTATGCCCACAACTATAGTGGATGATAGCCCCCTTAACCGGATTATGAGTTGATATTATTATTGATGAGTTGATGTCATATTTTACTGAGATGATATTACAGGTTTTCAGATGATATAAGCTGTGTGGTGATGGATATATTTGTTGAGAGACAATAATAAGTATGATCTATGTTATGGGTATAAACGTTGAGTTAATATTATGTAATTTCTTTCGTGGTTGTTACTTATATTGCTAAGTTGTAGTGTTGTTATTCTGTTAATTAGTATGTTGTTGGCTAAAGAAAAGGTAAGTAGTCCCTACCCATTTCTACATGTATATCTTTACTCATGGGCAAAATGTGTGGTATACACCACCTGTGCGGTAAGTGTTCACCAGCTTTATAGCTGACACCCCCCCTTCTCTAGATTGACAGTTAAACATAAGGAGTTCATCTTTGGAGTCTAGTGGCTGTAGATCGCTTAAGAGCTTAAAGGTGCGGCGAAGGTGGCTAAGAGTCCTCAGCAGTCATTCCGATTAATGTCTTTGGTGTCTTCAAGACTTATCAAATATTGTTGTCTTTTCAAAAGTAACTTCCCGAGACTTGATTGTATTTTCTGATGTTATATTTTCATGTGATTGTTTGTTCACCACGATGGATATTCTTTCACTTATCAAAGAAAGTCATTTTTATGTTGTCATCCATCGTTTGGTGACTCTGATGTTCATGTTGCTGACGATCCCAACCTCGGGGGCGATCGACCCGGGGCGGGTCGTTACAATTTTGGTATCAGAGCCTAGGTTTCAGACTCCTTGGGAGTTGAGTCTTGTGTGGTTATGTGCCTAGGTTTAAGGTTTATGTGAAGTTGTCAGTATATTGAGTTGTGTTTTCGAGTCTAGACGCCGTTGACTGCTGAGGATGCCACCTGGTAAGAATTGTCTGAACTCAATGTGAATTTGTTTAGATTTTTACGTGAAACTTGTTGTGTCCACTCGATTAGAAGTAAGTGAGGTTGGACCCAAATGTTGAATTCGATAAGAGAAGTGGTTGGATCTGTCGAGCCGCGTATGCACCTTATTGGTGAGAGGTAATTAAGAAGTCGGTATCTGAACATCTATCACCTATTATGTTGGAGTTAGTTTATTTTAGTAGTCGAGAATCTTGACCTAGATTTTGTGGCATAGTAAGGTAAGATGATGATTAAGATTTTGATGGAGTATGATTAAAGAAGAGTAAGTAAGGAATAATCGGATTGATATTTTTTCAATTTAGGCTTTAGGAATCTATGGATTTAATGTCTACGTTTCAACGCAAGGATGATAAGTGTTGTTGGTGTCGTTGTAACACACAGATCCACGCGTGTACATAAATTGGTGGTGCACTGTGTGTCAATTTTTATGGGGGTATAGGAAGACCCCATGAACCCTCGAATACGTGGAAAACGATTCAATGAAAGGTACTACTGTAGAACACACAAGTCGGATATGCAGTAGGAATGGATTCAGTATAACGAAGGTGAAAATATTAGGGTGACATATGATAAAAGGGCTAGTGAAATGCGTTATGTGTTTGGAGAACGTGCATTTGAGGAAAACAAGTAAGACATCAAATATAATCACGATGGGTTGAGATTGGGTACTCAATTATGATTGTTGGAGATAATGAAAGGACAAATAAGTAAGTATTGCCAAGAAATGGATTGAGAAAAATATAGGTTTGTGCTCCCTAATGAATGATGGAACGATAATATAAGACGATTTTGAATATGAAGGTTGTAGTGACCGATAGTCAGGGAGATTGGGAATTTGAGTATAGTAGACGAAATAATGGAAAATTTAAAACTTTAGGATGTATGGATAGGTGGGACAATGTTGATTGCCTTTGAGGATTTCACCAAGGAGGACAGATGAAACAAATGTATGACCTTAGAAGAAGGTTGGTTAAGTTTGGGAGATTTGTTGAAAACTACTGAGATACGAGAATCAGATTGCGCTTAGATTAGAAGAGTGCTAGTCCTAATTGAAGATAGTATTATTATGATAGGTTGCATGATCAGTAAGTAAATTGTGGTTGCCTCAATACGATATAGTGGATAATGAGTTGTTATATTACGATGTGATTAAATGAGTTGATAGATGGACGGTTGTCATATATAAAGTTGGACGCATTGATGTATGCGTATTTTAAGGTAAGATTGCTGTTAAGTTGTGATATATGAATTTGGATATGTTGAGGTATGGGTATATATGTATTAGTTAGTTGTGGTGAAATGCGTGTAATGTTGGGTACATTATGTTGAGATTTGATAGGTTGAGATATATTAGACGGTTTTGTATGTTGTTACATTACGAGGTGAGGTATAAGATAATGAACTACTTGAGGTATATGTATGTGAGAAGTGAGGAGTACATTGATGGATTGATATTGATATCGAGTTATAAGAGGGTATTATTATAATTATGTAGTGGTATCAATATATTGATGTAGTTAAATGATTATTTACATTACGGTAAAGTGATAGTGCGATATATGTAATGAGATGGACAACTGAGACACTTGAGCCGTATTAGTTTGAGGGATTTGTGGTGATGATGGTAAGAGATGAAGAATATGATGTGGATGTTATTGGAAAGATGGAGATATGAGTAATGTGATACAAAGACACATACCTTGATAAACAGATGTTAGTCGTGTATCCTCTACATGCATGTCATGTGTAATTATGTACGATATGAGGTTGAGTTTTTGATGATGAGATGTAGTGAATATATATATTATTTATACTAGTTATGTGATAATTGCACTTATGTCAATTTGTTGAAACGTGTTAATATGTGGTGATCCATATGTTGTGTCGTATACTTGTGATTATTTGTTGAGTAGTACGTGTTTGTTATATTACATATATATGGACTAGTTGTGATGAGTCGGTGATGATTCCGTTGATAATGGATATAAACATATATATTTATGTCGTGGGAGATCTAAGACGTGATGGTAGGATATCGTGTGAACCACTTGAGATTGTTGTTTTTTCATGATATATGTGTTGACCGTGTGACGTGGAAAGTGATGGTATTAAGTTGACAAGTCTAGATGTTATGAGACCAAAGAGGACTTGTCGAGATGAGACGTCGATTGAGTGTGTCGTTGAGAAGCCTTAAGTCGTAACAAATTTCGAGGACGAAATTTTTGTAAGGAGGGTAAAATGAAATAACCCATCCCGTGGAGGTGCTACCTAATAATATTTTATTTCCCGAGAGAGGTAACGAGTCATAATTTAAAGGACACGTAGAATTTTAGTCGAAAAATAAATCGAGTCGTAGTCGAATAATAATATTTGGGGCGTGTGTGTTGCATGTGCACTACTTGAAGATAAGCTAAACTTTGTCTATTTGCATTTCCACCCCATTAGTTTAGAAAATTCAAATTGGAGCCAAACTTGGTCTCCACTCTTTGTGGACACTTGTCCTCCATGCATTAAGTCTTCCTAAGTAAGCTTCCCACCACCTATACAAGTGTAGCATGCATACTCTCATCATTCATCCTCATTCATTATCTTCAAACAACAAAAACATCCTCCACCATACTCCCTCCATCTAGCCGACTCCCTCCCCTCTCCTTACACTCAACAATTTTCTTCCATTATTCTTGATTTGGAGCTTAGCGCAAACTAGAACATTTCCTATACATCTAAGGTATAATTTCTTAAGCTTTAAACTATTGTTTTTGAAAGTAATATTATTTTGATGATCTTTATATACACTGGAAGGTCCTATTTATACACAACAACGATGCTAGTCCTAATAACATAAGGACTCTAGTACTCTAACAATATAGGACTCTAGTACTCTAACAATATAGGACTCTAATAATATAGTAATATAGTATATGCTAATACACCCCCGCAGTCGAAGCGGGAGGAGGACGGACGCTAAGACTGTCCTGAAAATCAGTAAATAAGATGAGTGGAAGACCCTTGGTGAAGATGTATGCGGTTTGATAACGAGAGGGAACATGGATAACGCGGACTTCAACCCGGCTCACTGCTCTCGAACAAATAGAATATCTGCAATAATTAAAAAAACATCGACAGAAATACATCTTCGGAACACTAATAAGCCGGAAGTACATCGGCAGACATGTAAACATCGGTGGAAGAGCATCACCGGAAAAACACTAGAAAAGATAGGCGGACATGACATCGCCATAAAATTATTAAGAAAAAGAAAGTAGATCATCGTTAGATGTGATCTGAAAAAAACAAAACTCTGCATTGGAGTAGAGTAAAATAAGGAAAAGAAAATATGAAGAGTAAAAGAGAACATATTAAGAAGAAGCGTTATAACGAGAAAGAAAAAAAAAATAGTCTCAATCATAGAGAAAGGAAATCATAAGAGCCTCGATTGAGAGGAAGAATTAAAATTTGCGCGAAATAAACTGAGCAATAGTAATCAGACGAGAACTATGATTTTTTATTTTTAGATTTATCGAAGAAGAAAATAAGTTATTGGAGGAGGAATAAATCGAAGACTTCTACTATAAGACATTGTTTTTTTTAGGAGAAAATAAAAGCAAGAAAAAAAGTAATATTGAAAAGAAAACATAGATTAAAATACGAATGTCCGGCGGATGGTTTTGAAGTGGTGAACCACCCGCCGGCGCAGCGGAAAGAACCAAGATCTTAACAGTGGAAGAGAAAAAATAGGTTTAGGATCTTTCAGGCTCTAATACCATGAAAGTAATATTATTTTGATGATCTTTATATACACTGGAAGGTCCTATTTATACACAACAACGATGCTAGTCCTAATAACATAAGGACTCTAGTACTCTAACAATATAGGACTCTAGTACTCTAACAATATAGGACTCTAATAATATAGTAATATAGTATATGCTAATAGTTTTTATGATGTTCACCTTGGTCAAAATTGAATCTTTAAGAATAAAAATTAAGTATAACCCATGGATGATGTTATAACTCAAGTATATGTTGTATAATGTTGATATATGTTGGTGTTTGAATTATCTTATGGCCTATATTTTTATTTAAAGTTTTAGATCTAAAAATACGAAACGTATACAATATATGCCCAGAAAATTCTGAAATTTTATAAGCACGTAGAGTTCTGAAATAGAAGAATCTGACAACAAGAATTTCTTAAATCGGATTTGTTTTGTATTTACTGTGAGTTTTGGAAGTTTAATAGCTAGATTCGTTTTTAAATGGGAAATAAATACTTAAACATGTCCAAAAATTCTGAAACTTTATTTTTGACAATAATCTGCCCAAAACAGTCGACACACCAAATCTGGGAATTTTTGAAAGTTTTTTGGTATTTCTTCCGTATTTTGATATTTTTAGTGCCTACAATTGAAATAAAATACAAAACGAGTATTAATTGAAGAGGGAACTGAAAATGGATATTTTTATGAAACTGAAAACTGTGTTTTGAACATGTAAAATAAATCTTGTATTTTTCTAAGATTGTTTGGTATTTTTGACTAATTAAATTGTTAAAAGAGGATTTAAATGAAACGAAAATTATTTTGGTGTTAAAATATGTGATATGTATTTTTGCAGAAACTTGGAAGGTGAGTTTGACCTACTTTTCGAATTTCATGATTTTTGAAGAAGGTTTGATAATTATTTTGATTTAAGGATGTAAAAAGGGCTAGAAAATGCTTTTAAATGAAATAAATACCAAATGGACACAAATATTTAAAAGGGCAGTAGGTTTGGACTTAGAAATAATACTTTGACTTTGGAAAAACATTTCATGAGTTTTTGAAGAGGTTAACTATTTATTTTGAATTATAGGTAATTAAATGAGTTTAAATGGTGAAAAATAATAAATGGGTGAAAAATGGAATTTGGGCAGAATGTTTAACCTTAAAATGAATATTTGGACTTATGAAAATTATTTAAGTGTATAAGATTGAGTTTTACCACTTAAATGAGATTTTTGATATTTAAAGTGGCCAATAAATAGTTTAAAATGGGAAAATTGGAGAAGTGAGTCAAAAATCATCCATGGGCAGAATACTTATGATTTTTGGATATTTTTGAAGATAAAATAATTATATGAGAATTTACAAAATGATTTGAACAAGTGTTGGGCACATTCGAGGCCGAAGGGTATTTCAGTCATTTTACAAGTTAAGGGCATTTTTGTCATTTTACAAGTCGACACGATATCTATCCTTAAACATAATTTAATGCATTGGGGCATATTTTTGGATACATGAGAGAGAGTCTAATGTGAGGAACCAACTTGAGAGTTTTAACGGTCGAAAACCGAGTCAAGGGCAAAATGGTCATTTCACCCGTGATAGATTATTAACACGGATTTACACTATCAAGGAGTTCCGCAAGGCCACGCAAGGAATATATAGGTGTACGCTAGTTGCTCTAGCATCAGGTGAGTACTTATCTCACGGTTGACTGTATGCGATATATTCTGTTTATGCGTATTGTTATTTATGTATGTTGTGGTATTATAAGATGCGTAAATTGAATTGTTGGTTAAGATTTAACAAGATGCCGAGGTTATGATAGAGTGAGTTGTCGAATTAATATAATAAGATGTTAAATGATATATAATGAGCTGTTAATTGGAGATATAATGAGTTGTTGAGTGATAAACATGATTAGTTGTAAAGATGATGGTTGACCTTTCAGTTATTGAGTTGATATGATGATATGATGGTTCGAATGATATATATATAACGAGTGATGAGTTGTTGAGTTGATATGAATGTGCTACTATGTGGATATAGCCGATGCGCAATGTTGTTTTACCCAGCTTTGTCTGGATGGCGCTTATGTATTGAAATCCGGTGCGCAAATGTTGATATTCCCAGCTATGACTGGATGGCGCTGTGCAATGTTGATATTCCCAGCTATGACTGGATGGCACATATTATAAAACTCCTATGTCGACGGGCATATGGGTCTCCCCTGCAGGACGAGTTGTTGTTGTAGAGATGGATTGTAGTATAACCCAGCTATATGACTGGATGATTACCATCTAAAAGGGTGGATCGTTGTTATGCCCACAACTATAGTGGATGATAGCCCCCTTAACCGGATTATGAGTTGATATTATTATTGATGAGTTGATGTCATATTTTACTGAGATGATATTACAGGTTTTCAGATGATATAAGCTGTGTGGTGATGGATATATTTGTTGAGAGACAATAATAAGTATGATCTATGTTATGGGTATAAACGTTGAGTTAATATTATGTAATTTCTTTCGTGGTTGTTACTTATATTGCTAAGTTGTAGTGTTGTTATTCTGTTAATTAGTATGTTGTTGGCTAAAGAAAAGGTAAGTAGTCCCTACCCATTTCTACATGTATATCTTTACTCATGGGCAAAATGTGTGGTATACACCACCTGTGCGGTAAGTGTTCACCAGCTTTATAGCTGACACCCCCCCTTCTCTAGATTGACAGTTAAACATAAGGAGTTCATCTTTGGAGTCTAGTGGCTGTAGATCGCTTAAGAGCTTAAAGGTGCGGCGAAGGTGGCTAAGAGTCCTCAGCAGTCATTCCGATTAATGTCTTTGGTGTCTTCAAGACTTATCAAATATTGTTGTCTTTTCAAAAGTAACTTCCCGAGACTTGATTGTATTTTCTGATGTTATATTTTCATGTGATTGTTTGTTCACCACGATGGATATTCTTTCACTTATCAAAGAAAGTCATTTTTATGTTGTCATCCATCGTTTGGTGACTCTGATGTTCATGTTGCTGACGATCCCAACCTCGGGGGCGATCGACCCGGGGCGGGTCGTTACACTCCAGAGTGCAATGGAGGTCACAAACCTAGGACATGAGCATTCTTGATCATCCATTGACCCCGTCCAGGTAAGTATGTAATTCGGTGCTACATGAGATCAATTTATACAACAGTAAGGCTCTCTAACTATAGTCTCTAAGTGATGTGCGATTGTGATAATCTTCAGCCACCACTACCGACAAATGAACATATTACAAGCGAAGCTTACCAAGAAACATTAAACAAAAAAAGGTCATTTTCAGGTCATCAATAATCCTATCATGTATGAATAACCACGACTTTATGGTTCATTTTCCAGAATGTATTTGAGTGGATCAAACCAACGACTCGTTAGCCGTAAATTTGACGTTTTTGTAGGGCAAATTATTAGCCTTATCATACGGACATCACGAGGATACCATGTTATTTTGAAGCTCAAGTTAGGAACTCCTTTCAACATAGACTTATGCATCATGATCTTTAATTTGTTGTAATCGATATATATCTCAAGTTCTTAACCTTTCGTACCACTAATCGTAGGTAATTTACATAGGCTTCTTCGATTGATATTAATTATAAAGTTTGTTGTCATCAACCTTTCGTCATTTGTCTAACCTTGAGAATCAATCCTAATATTCCCTCGTATCGTTTGGATCGATGATTATTGTGAAATTAAATTTTATTTGGCAATTTAACTAAAGATCCAATAAAAACAATAATTTATCTATACATTGAATAACAATACATTAATTGAAGTATCATTGAAGATGAGATTCTAAATGATTCAAATCCAATAAAAATTGTTTCTTAAAAGCCAAACACTATTCTCAGTAGTTCAGAAAAATATTTGAAATCTAATTGGTGGGATGTGCCAAGAAAGGGCAGTACTGCAACGCCCAAGCAACACCCGAGAGCCCAGGTAGCAAGCTACCATTACGGACTCTCCCCCTTAAAAAATTGAGTTAATATCGTGTGAACCAATGGTCCGCATATCAGATATTAAACTGATAAGAACAGATACTACACTTGATCTTAGCCAAAAGGACGAGAAAGGTATGAACTATATCGAACACTTGTATATCCATTTTATACTAAGAATTGACCTTTACATTCTACGTAGCTAGCAATGTGGGATAACTTAAAAAATCAAACGATTATAGAGAAAATTCCCAATGGATCTGTTATACCAATCAAAATCACGTTGATTCTGCTACTATAAAGGTGAAATAATTTGGGAGTCTTAAAATGTAATAATTTTATAGAGATGACTATCTATACTTTAAATCATTATATATATGTAGCATAAAATGTTCATTGTATATTTTAAAAGTAACACATTCTTATAAGTTGTAATTTTATTGCTCCATATATTCTGATGTAATGCCTGTAACTCAATGGGAAAAATAGTGATTGACACTCTGACACACAAGACACTGAGCACCTTAGGGTGTCTTCGACAGACAAGAGCATGACTGGTTTAGGGCATCCTCGAGATATGTTTTGAAATACTCCTATACTATTACAACCCTTTGGTTCGATGATGGCCTGATTTAATTTTATATGATTGACAAGGATAAAATGAGAACTAAATTTGATTATGGCCTAATGTTTCTCTGGCTCTAGTCGCTCGTGTAGTGTTGCATGTTCTCCCATTATTGATAACTTTTTAATTATTAACAAACATATCACATAAAACTAATCTATCAACTGTAACACGCACCCTTCTTGCGAATTTTGATTAAAAAACATTGACTAGAAATTGGGAAGGGGATGCGCGAACGCAAGCCCCCTCTGCCACAAATTATGACGTAGGCTCAACCAACTTGGGCTGACCTTAGGCAAGCACCCCTCCAGAGTGCAATGGAGGTCACAAACCTAGGACATGAGTATTCTTGATCACCCATTGACCCCGTCCAGGTAAGTATGTAATTCGGTGCTACATGAGATCAATTTATACAACCGGTAAGGCTCTCTAACTATAGTCTCTGATGATGTGGTATTATGATAACCTTCAGCCACCACTACCGACAAATGAACATATTACAAGCGAAGCATACCAAAAAACATTAAACAAGAAAAAGGTCATTTTCAGGTCATTAATAATCCTATCATGTATTAAAAGCCACGAGTTTATGGTTCATTTTCCAGAATATATTTGAGTGGATCAAACCAACGACTCGTTAGCCGTAAATTTGACGATTTTGTTGGGCAAATTATAAGCCTTATCATATTGACATCACGAGGATACCATGTTATTTTGAAGCTCAAGTTGCGGAACGCCTTTCAACATAGACTTATGCATCATGATCTTTAATTTGTTGTAATCGATATATATCTCAAGTTCTTAACCTTTCGTACCGCTAATCGTAGGTAATTTACATAGGCTTCTTCGATTGATATTAATTATAAAGTTTGTTGTCATCAACCTTTCATCATTTCTGTAACCTTGACAATCAATCCTAATATTCCCTCGCATCGTTTGGATCGAAGACAACAGGTGGAGTTTGGATCGTGTCAAGTGATATTTTATTTATGGGTACCTCACATTCTTTGAGTATGATTATTGTGAAATTAAATTTTATTTGGCAATTTAACTAAAGAATCAATAAAAACAAGAATTTATCTATACATTGAATAACAATACATTAATTGAAGTATCATTGAAGATGAGATTCTAAATGATTCAAATCCAATAAAAATTGTTTCTTAAAAGCCAACCACTATTCTCAGTAGTTAAGAAAAATAATTGTACTCTAATTGGTGGGATGTGCCAAGAAAGGGCAGTAGTGCAACGCCCAAGCAACACCCGAGAGCCCAGGTAGCAAGCTACCATTACGGACTCTCCCCCTTAAAAAATTGAGTTAATATCGTGTGAACCAATGGTCCACATATCAGATATTAAACTGATAAGAACAGATACTACACTTGATCTTAGCCAAAAGGCCGAGAAAGGTATGAACTATATCGAACACTTGTGTATCCATTTTATACTAAGAACGGACCGCTACATTCTACGTAGCTAGCAATGTGGGATAACTTAAAAAATCAAACGATTATAGAGAAAATTCCCAATGGATCTGTTATACCAATCAAAATCACGTTGATTCTGCTACTATAAAGGTGAAATAATTTGGCAGTCTTAAAATTTAATAGTTTTATAGAGATGACTATCTATACTTTAAATCATCATATATATGTAGCATAAAATGTTCATTGTATATTTTAAAAGTAACACATTCTTATAAGTTGTAATTTTATTGCTCCATATATTCTGATGTAAGGCCTGTACCTCAATGGGAAAAATAGTGATTGACACTCTGACACACAAGACACTGAGCACCTTAGGGTGTCTTCGACAGACAAGAGCATGACTTGTTTAGGGCATCCTCGAGATATGTTTTGAAATACTCCTATACAATTACAACCCTTTGGTTCGATGATGGCCTGATTTAATTTTATATGATTGACAAGGATAAAATGAGAACTAAATTTGATTATGGCCTAATGTTTCTCTGGCTTTAGTCGCTCGTCTAGTGTTGCATGTTCTCCCATTATTGATAACTTTTTAATTATTAACAAACATATCACATAAAACTAATCTATCAACTGTAACACGCGCCCTTCTTGCGAATTTTTATTAAAAAACATTGACTAGAAATTGGGAAGGGGATGCGCGAACGCAAGCCCCCTCTGCCACAAATTATGACGTAGGCTCAACCAACTTGGGCTGACCTTATGCAAGCACCCCTCCAGAGTGCAATGGAGGTCACAAACCTAGGACATGAGCATTCTTGATCACCCATTGACCCCGTCCAGGTAAGTATGTAATTCGGTGCTACATGAGATCAATTTATACAACCGGTAAGGCTCTCTAACTATAGTCTCTGAGTGATGTGGTATTGTGATAACCTTCAGCCACCACTACCGACAAATGAACATATTACAAGCGAAGCATACCAAAAAACATTAAACAAGAAAAAGGTCATTTTCAGGTCATTAATAATCCTATCATGTATTAAAAGCCACGAGTTTATGGTTCATTTTCCAGAATATATTTGAGTGGATCAAACCAACGACTCGTTATCCGTAAATTTGACGTTTTGTAGGGCAAATTATAAGCCTTATCATATTGACATCACGAGGATACCATGTTATTTTGAAGCTCAAGTTGCGGAACTCCTTTCAACATAGATTTATGCATCATGATCTTTAATTTGTTGTAATCGATATATATCTCAAGTTCTTAACCTTTCGTACCGCTAATCGTAGGTAATTTACATAGGCTTCTTCGATTGATATTAATTATAAAGTTTGTTGTCATCAACCTTTCGTCATTTGTGTAACCTTGACAATCAATCCTAATATTCCCTCGCATCGTTTGGATCGAAGACAACAGGTGGAGTTTGGATCGTGTCAAGTGATATTTTATTTATGGGTACCTCACATTCTTTGAGTATGATTATTGTGAAATTAAATTTCATTTGGCAATTTAACTAAAGAATCAATAAAAACAAGAATTTATCTATACATTAAATAACAATACATTAATTGAAGTATCATTGAAGATGAGATTTTAAATGATTCAAATCCAATAGAAATTGTTTCTTAAAACCCAACCACTATTCTCAGTAGTTAAGAAAAATAATTGTACTATAATTGGTGGGATGTGCCAAGAAAGGGCAGTAGTGCAACGCCCAAGCAACACCCGAGAGCCCAGGTAGCAAGCTACCATTACGGACTCTCCCCCTTAAAAAATTGAGTTATTATCGTGTGAACCAATGGTCCACATATCAGATATTAAACTGATAAGAACAGATACTACACTTGATCTTAGCCAAAAGGCCGAGAAAGGTATGAACTATATCGAACACTTGTGTATCCATTTTATACTAAGAACGGACCCCTACATTCTACGTAGCTAGCAATGTGGGATAACTTAGAAAATCAAACGATTATAGAGAAAATTCCCAATGGATCTGTTATACCAATCAAAATCACGTTGATTCTGCTACTATAAAGGTGAAATAATTTGGCAGTCTTAAAATGTAATAATTTTATAGAGATGACTATCTATACATTAAATCATCATATATATGTAGCATAAAATGTTCATTGTATATTTTAAAAGTAACACATTCTTATAAGTTGTAATTTTATTTGCTCCATATATTCTGATGTAAGGCCTATAACTCAATAGGAAAAATAGTAATTGACACTCTGACACACAAGACAATGAGCACCTTAGGGTGTCTTCGACAGACAAGAGCATGACTGGTTTAGGGCATCCTCGAGATATGTTTTGAAATACTCCTATACAATTACAACCCTTTGGTTCGATGATGGCCTGATTTAATTTTATATGATTGACAAGGATAAAATGAGAACTAAATTTGATTATGGCCTAATGTTTCTCTGGCTCTAGTCGCTCGTCTAGTGTTGCATGTTCTCCCATTA
This sequence comes from Echium plantagineum, assembly GCA_003412495.2. NCBI lineage: Eukaryota > Viridiplantae > Streptophyta > Magnoliopsida > Boraginales > Boraginaceae > Echium > Echium plantagineum. Next base: position 48,690 of record QFAX02000411.1, read on the forward strand.
TTGATAACTTTTTAATTATTAACAAACATATCACATAAAACTAATCTATCAACTGTAACACGCGCCCTTCTTGCGAATTTTGATTAAAAAACATTGACTAGAAATTGGGAAGGGGATGCGCGAACGCAAGCCCCCTCTGCCACAAATTATGACGTAGGCTCAACCAACTTGGGCTGACCTTAGGCAAGCACCCCTCCAGAGTGCAATGGAGGTCACAAACCTAGGACATGAGCATTCTTGATCACCCATTGACCCCGTCCAGGTAAGTATGTAATTCGGTGCTACATGAGATCAATTTATACAACCGGTAAGGCTCTCTAACTATAGTCTCTGAGTGATGTGGTATTGTGATAACCTTCAGCCACCACTACAGACAAATGAACATATTACAAGCGAAGCATACCAAAAAAGATCAAACAAGAAAAAGGTCATTTTCAGGTCATTAATAATCCTATCATGTATTAAAAGCCACGAGTTTATGGTTCATTTTCAAGAATATATTTGAGTGGATCAAACCAACGACTCGTTAGCCGTAAATTTGACGTTTTGTAGGGCAAATTATAAGCCTTATCATATTGACATCACGAGGATACCATGTTATTTTGAAGCTCATGTTGCGGAACTACTTATGCATCATGATCTTTAATTTGTTGTAATCGATATATATCTCAAGTTCTTAACCTTTCGTACCGCTAATCGTAGGTAATTTACATAGGCTTCTTCGATTGATATTAATTATAAAGTTTGTTGTCATCAACCTTTCGTCATTTGTGTAACCTTGACAATCAATCCTAATATTCCCTCACATCGTTTGGATCGAAGACAACAGGTGGAGTTTGGATCGTGTCAAGTGATATTTTATTTATGGGTACCTCACATTCTTTGAGTATGAGTATTGTGAAATTAAATTTTATTTGGCAATTTAACTAAAGAATCAATAAAAACAAGAATTTATCTATACATTGAATAACAATACATTAATTGAACTATCATTGAAGATGAGATTCTAAATGATTCAAATCCAATAGAAATTGTTTCTTAAAACCCAACCACTATTCTCAGTAGTTAAGAAAAATAATTGTACTATAATTGGTGGGATGTGCCAAGAAAGGGCAGTAGTGCAACGCCCAAGCAACACCCGAGAGCCCAGGTAGCAAGCTACCATTACGGACTCTCCCCCTTAAAAAATTGAGTTAATATCGTGTGAACCAATGGTCCACATATCAGATATTAAACTGATAAGAACAGATACTACACTTGATCTTAGCCAAAAGGCCGAGAAAGGTATGAACTATATCGAACACTTGTGTATCCATTTTATACTAAGAACGGACCGCTACATTCTACGTAGCTAGCAATGTGGGATAACTTGGAAAATCAAACGATTATAGAGAAAATTCCCAATGGATCTGTTATACCAATCAAAATCACGTTGATTCTGCTACTATAAAGGTGAAATAATTTGGCAGTCTTAAAATGTAATAATTTTATAGAGATGACTATCTATACATTAAATCATCATATATATGTAGCATAAAATGTTCATTGTATATTTTAAAAGTAACACATTCTTATAAGTTGTAATTTTATTTGCTCCATATATTCTGATGTAAGGCCTATAACTCAATAGGAAAAATAGTAATTGACACTCTGACACACAAGACAATGAGCACCTTAGGGTGTCTTCGACAGACAAGAGCATGACTGGTTTAGGGCATCCTCGAGATATGTTTTGAAATACTCCTATACAATTACAACCCTTTGGTTCGATGATGGCCTGATTTAATTTTATATGATTGACAAGGATAAAATGAGAACTAAATTTGATTATGGCCTAATGTTTCTCTGGCTCTAGTCGCTCGTCTAGTGTTGCATGTTCTCCCATTATTGATAACTTTTTAATTATTAACAAACATATCACATAAAACTAATCTATCAACTGTAACACGCGCCCTTCTTGCGAATTTTGATTAAAAAACATTGACTAGAAATTGGGAAGGGGATGCGCGAACGCAAGCCCCCTCTGCCACAAATTATGACGTAGGCTCAACCAACTTGGGCTGACCTTAGGCAAGCACCCCTCCAGAGTGCAATGGAGGTCACAAACCTAGGACATGAGCATTCTTGATCACCCATTGACCCCGTCCAGGTAAGTATGTAATTCGGTGCTACATGAGATCAATTTATACAACCGGTAAGGCTCTCTAACTATAGTCTCTGAGTAATGTGGTATTGTGATAACCTTCAGCCACCACTACAGACAAATGAACATATTACAAGCGAAGCATACCAAAAAAGATCAAACAAGAAAAAGGTCATTTTCAGGTCATTAATAATCCTATCATGTATTAAAAGCCACGAGTTTATGGTTCATTTTCAAGAATATATTTGAGTGGATCAAACCAACGACTCGTTAGCCGTAAATTTGACGTTTTGTAGGGCAAATTATAAGCCTTATCATATTGACATCACGAGGATACCATGTTATTTTGAAGCTCATGTTGCGGAACTACTTATGCATCATGATCTTTAATTTGTTGTAATCGATATATATCTCAAGTTCTTAACCTTTCGTACCGCTAATCGTAGGTAATTTACATAGGCTTCTTCGATTGATATTAATTATAAAGTTTGTTGTCATCAACCTTTCGTCATTTGTGTAACCTTGACAATCAATCCTAATATTCCCTCGCATCGTTTGGATCGAAGACAACAGGTGGAGTTTGGATCGTGTCAAGTAATATTTTATTTATGGGTACCTCACATTCTTTGAGTATGAGTATTGTGAAATTAAATTTTATTTGGCAATTTAACTAAAGAATCAATAAAAACAAGAATTTATCTATACATTGAATAACAATACATTAATTGAACTATCATTGAAGATGAGATTCTAAATGATTCAAATCCAATAGAAATTGTTTCTTAAAACCCAACCACTATTCTCAGTAGTTAAGAAAAATAATTGTACTATAATTGGTGGGATGTGCCAAGAAAGGGCAGTAGTGCAACGCCCAAGCAACACCCGAGAGCCCAGGTAGCAAGCTACCATTACGGACTCTCCCCCTTAAAAAATTGAGTTAATATCGTGTGAACCAATGGTCCACATATCAGATATTAAACTGATAAGAACAGATACTACACTTGATCTTAGCCAAAAGGCCGAGAAAGGTATGAACTATATCGAACACTTGTGTATCCATTTTATACTAAGAACGGACCGCTACATTCTACGTAGCTAGCAATGTGGGATAACTTAGAAAATCAAACGATTATAGAGAAAATTCCCAATGGATCTGTTATACCAATCAAAATCACGTTGATTCTGCTACTATAAAGGTGAAATAATTTGGCAGTCTTAAAATGTAATAATTTTATAGAGATGACTATCTATACATTAAATCATCATATATATGTAGCATAAAATGTTCATTGTATATTTTAAAACTAACACATTCTTATAAGTTGTAATTTTATTTGCTCCATATATTCTGATGTAAGGCCTATAACTCAATAGGAAAAATAGTAATTGACACTCTGACACACAAGACAATGAGCACCTTAGGGTGTCTTCGACAGACAAGAGCATGACTGGTTTAGGGCATCCTCGAGATATGTTTTGAAATACTCCTATACAATTACAACCCTTTGGTTCGATGATGGCCTGATTTAATTTTATATGATTGACAAGGATAAAATGAGAACTAAATTTGATTATGGCCTAATGTTTCTCTGGCTCTAGTCGCTCGTCTAGTGTTGCATGTTCTCCCATTATTGATAACTTTTTAATTATTAACAAACATATCACATAAAACTAATCTATCAACTGTAACACGCGCCCTTCTTGCGAATTTTGATTAAAAAACATTGACTAGAAATTGGGAAGGGGATGCGCGAACGCAAGCCCCCTCTGCCACAAATTATGACGTAGGCTCAACCAACTTGGGCTGACCTTAGGCAAGCACCCCTCCAGAGTGCAATGGAGGTCACAAACCTAGGACATGAGCATTCTTGATCACCCATTGACCCCGTCCAGGTAAGTATGTAATTCGGTGCTACATGAGATCAATTTATACAACCGGTAAGGCTCTCTAACTATAGTCTCTGAGTGATGTGGTATTGTGATAACCTTCAGCCACCACTACAGACAAATGAACATATTACAAGCGAAGCATACCAAAAAAGATCAAACAAGAAAAAGGTCATTTTCAGGTCATTAATAATCCTATCATGTATTAAAAGCCACGAGTTTATGGTTCATTTTCAAGAATATATTTGAGTGGATCAAACCAACGACTCGTTAGCCGTAAATTTGACGTTTTGTAGGGCAAATTATAAGCCTTATCATATTGACATCACGAGGATACCATGTTATTTTGAAGCTCATGTTGCGGAACTACTTATGCATCATGATCTTTAATTTGTTGTAATCGATATATATCTCAAGTTCTTAACCTTTCGTACCGCTAATCGTAGGTAATTTACATAGGCTTCTTCGATTGATATTAATTATAAAGTTTGTTGTCATCAACCTTTCGTCATTTGTGTAACCTTGACAATCAATCCTAATATTCCCTCGCATCGTTTGGATCGAAGACAACAGGTGGAGTTTGGATCGTGTCAAGTGATATTTTATTTATGGGTACCTCACATTCTTTGAGTATGAGTATTGTGAAATTAAATTTTATTTGGCAATTTAACTAAAGAATCAATAAAAACAAGAATTTATCTATACATTGAATAACAATACATTAATTGAACTATCATTGAAGATGAGATTCTAAATGATTCAAATCCAATAGAAATTGTTTCTTAAAACCCAACCACTATTCTCAGTAGTTAAGAAAAATAATTGTACTATAATTGGTGGGATGTGCCAAGAAAGGGCAGTAGTGCAACGCCCAAGCAACACCCAAGAGCCCAGGTAGCAAGCTACCATTACGGACTCTCCCCCTTAAAAAATTGAGTTAATATCGTGTGAACCAATGGTCCACATATCAGATATTAAACTGATAAGAACAGATACTACACTTGATCTTAGCCAAAAGGCCGAGAAAGGTATGAACTATATCGAACACTTGTGTATCCATTTTATACTAAGAACGGACCGCTACATTCTACGTAGCTAGCAATGTGGGATAACTTAGAAAATCAAACGATTATAGAGAAATTCCCAATGGATCTGTTATACCAATCAAAATCACGTTGATTCTGCTACTATAAAGGTGAAATAATTTGGCAGTCTTAAAATGTAATAATTTTATAGAGATGACTATCTATACATTAAATCATCATATATATGTAGCATAAAATGTTCATTGTATATTTTAAAAGTAACACATTCTTATAAGTTGTAATTTTATTGCTCCATATATTCTGATGTAAGGCCTGTAACTCAATGGGAAAAATAGCGATTGACACTCTGACACACAAGACACTGAGCACCTTAGGGTGTCTTCGACAGACAAGAGCATGATTGGTTTAGGGCATCCTCGAGATATGTTTTGAAATACTCCTATACAATTACAACCCTTTGGTTCGATGATGGCCTGATTTAATTTTATATGATTGACAAGGATAAAATGAGAACTAAATTTGATTATGGCCTAATGTTTCTCTGGCTCTAGTCGCTCGTCTAGTGTTGCATGTTCTCCCATTATTGATAACTTTTTAATTATTAACAAACATATCACATAAAACTAATCTATCAACTGGAACACGCGCCCTTCTTGCGAATTTTGATTAAAAAACATTGACTAGAAATTGGGAAGGGGATGCGCGAACGCAAGCCCCCTCTGCCACAAATTATGACGTAGGCTCAACCAACTTGGGCTGACCTTAGGCAAGCACCCCTCCAGAGTGCAATGGAGGTCACAACCTAGGACATGAGCATTCTTGATCACCCATTGACCCCGTCCAGGTAAGTATGTAATTCGGTGCTACATGAGATCAATTTATACAACCGGTAAGGCTCTCTAACTATAGTCTCTGAGTGATGTGGTATTGTGATAACCTTCAGCCACCACTACAGACAAATGAACATATTACAAGCGAAGCATACCAAAAAAGATCAAACAAGAAAAAGGTCATTTTCAGGTCATTAATAATCCTATCATGTATTAAAAGCCACGAGTTTATGGTTCATTTTCAAGAATATATTTGAGTGGATCAAACCAACGACTCGTTAGCCGTAAATTTGACGTTTTGTAGGGCAAATTATAAGCCTTATCATATTGACATCACGAGGATACCATGTTATTTTGAAGCTCATGTTGCGGATCTACTTATGCATCATGATCTTTAATTTGTTGTAATCGATATATATCTCAAGTTCTTAACCTTTCGTACCGCTAATCGTAGGTAATTTACATAGGCTTCTTCGATTGATATTAATTATAAAGTTTGTTGTCATCAACCTTTCGTCATTTGTGTAACCTTGACAATCAATCCTAATATTCCCTCGCATCGTTTGGATCGAAGACAACAGGTGGAGTTTGGATCGTGTCAAGTGATATTTTATTTATGGGTACCTCACATTCTTTGAGTATGAGTATTGTGAAATTAAATTTTATTTGGCAATTTAACTAAAGAATCAATAAAAACAAGAATTTATCTATACATTGAATAACAATACATTAATTGAACTATCATTGAAGATGAGATTCTAAATGATTCAAATCCAATAGAAATTGTTTCTTAAAACCCAACCACTATTCTCAGTAGTTAAGAAAAATAATTGTACTATAATTGGTGGGATGTGCCAAGAAAGGGCAGTAGTGCAACGCCCAAGCAACACCCAAGAGCCCAGGTAGCAAGCTACCATTACGGACTCTCCCCCTTAAAAAATTGAGTTAATATCGTGTGAACCAATGGTCCACATATCAGATATTAAACTGATAAGAACAGATACTACACTTGATCTTAGCCAAAAGGCCGAGAAAGGTATGAACTATATCGAACACTTGTGTATCCATTTTATACTAAGAACGGACCGCTACATTCTACGTAGCTAGCAATGTGGGATAACTTAGAAAATCAAACGATTATAGAGAAAATTCCCAATGGATCTGTTATACCAATCAAAATCACGTTGATTCTGCTACTATAAAGGTGAAATAATTTGGCAGTCTTAAAATGTAATAATTTTATAGAGATGACTATCTATACATTAAATCATCATATATATGTAGCATAAAATGTTCATTGTATATTTCAAAAGTAACACATTCTTATAAGTTGTAATTTTATTGCTCCATATATTCTGATGTAAGGCCTGTAACTCAATGGGAAAAATAGCGATTGACACTCTGACACACAAGACACTGAGCACCTTAGGGTGTCTTCGACAGACAAGAGCATGACTGGTTTAGGGCATCCTCGAGATATGTTTTGAAATACTCCTATACAATTACAACCCTTTGGTTCGATGATGGCCTGATTTAATTTTATATGATTGACAAGGATAAAATGAGAACTAAATTTGATTATGGCCTAATGTTTCTCTGGCTCTAGTCGCTCGTCTAGTGTTGCATGTTCTCCCATTATTGATAACTTTTTAATTATTAACAAACATATCACATAAAACTAATCTATCAACTGTAACACGCGCCCTTCTTGCGAATTTTGATTAAAAAACATTGACTAGAAATTGGGAAGGGGATGCGCGAACGCAAGCCCCCTCTGCCACAAATTATGACGTAGGCTCAACCAACTTGGGCTGACCTTAGGCAAGCACCCCTCCAGAGTGCAATGGAGGTCACAAACCTAGGACATGAGCATTCTTGATCACCCATTGACCCCGTCCAGGTAAGTATGTAATTCGGTGCTACATGAGATCAATTTATACAACCGGTAAGGCTCTCTAACTATAGTCTCTGAGTGATGTGGTATTGTGATAACCTTCAGCCACCACTACCGACAAATGAACATATTACAAGCGAAGCATACCAAAAAACATTAAACAAGAAAAAGGTCATTTTCAGGTCATTAATAATCCTATCATGTATTAAAAGCCACGAGTTTATGGTTCATTTTCCAGAATATATTTGAGTGGATCAAACCAACGACTCGTTAGCCGTAAATTTGACATTTTGTAGAGCAAATTATAAGCCTTATCATATTGGCATCACGAGGATATCATGTTATTTTGAAGCTCAAGTTGCGGAACGCCTTTCAACATAGACTTATGCATCATGATCTTTAATTTGTTGTAATCGATATATATCTCAAGTTCTTAACCTTTCGTACCGCTAATCGTAGGTAATTTACATAGGCTTCTTCGATTGATATTAATTATAAAGTTTGTTGTCATCAACCTTTCATCATTTGTGTAACCTTGACAATCAATCCTAATATTCCCTCGCATCGTTTTGATCGAAGACAACAGGTGGAGTTTGGATCGTGTCAAGTGATATTTTATTTATGGGTACCTCACATTCTTTGAGTATGATTATTGTGAAATTAAATTTTATTTGGCAATTTAACTAAAGAATCAATAAAAACAAGAATTTATCTATACATTGAATAACAATACATTAATTGAAGTATCATTGAAGATGAGATTCTAAATGATTCAAATCCAATAAAAATTGTTTCTTAAAAGCCAACCACTATTCTCAGTAGTTAAGAAAAATAATTGTACTATAATTGGTGGGATGTGCCAAGAAAGGGCAGTAGTGCAACGCCCAAGCAACACCCGAGAGCCCAGGTAGCAAGCTACCATTACGGACTCTCCCCCTTAAAAAATTGAGTTAATATCGTGTGAACCAATGGTCCACATATCAGATATTAAACTGATAAGAACAGATACTACACTTGATCTTAGCCAAAAGGCCGAGAAAGGTATGAACTATATCGAACACTTGTGTATCCATTTTATACTAAGAACGGACCGCTACATTCTACGTAGCTAGCAATGTGGGATAACTTAAAAAATCAAACGATTATAGAGAAAATTCCCAATGGATCTGTTATACCAATCAAAATCACGTTGATTCTGCTACTATAAAGGTGAAATAATTTGGCAGTCTTAAAATGTAATAATTTTATAGAGATAACTATCTATACATTAAATCATCATATATGTAGCATAAAATTTTCATTGTATATTTCAAAAGTAACACATTCTTATAAGTTGTAATTTTATTGCTCCATATATTCTGATGTAAGGCCTGTAACTCAATGGGAAAAATAGCGATTGACACTCTGACACACAAGACACTGAGCACCTTAGGGTGTCTTCGACAGACAAGAGCATGACTGGTTTAGGGCATCCTCGAGATATGTTTTGAAATACTCCTATACAATTACAACCTTTGGTTCGATGATGGCCTGATTTAATTTTATATGATTGACAAGGATAAAATGAGAACTAAATTTGATTATGGCCTAATGTTTCTCTGGCTCTAGTCGCTCGTCTAGTGTTGCATGTTCTCCCATTATTGATAACTTTTTAATTATTAACAAACATATCACATAAAACTAATCTATCAACTGTAACACGCGCCCTTCTTGCGAATTTTTATTAAAAAACATTGACTAGAAATTGGGAAGGGGATGCGCGAACGCAAGCCCCCTCTGCCACAAATTATGACGTAGGCTCAACCAACTTGGGCTGACCTTATGCAAGCACCCCTCCAGAGTGCAATGGAGGTCACAAACCTAGGACATGAGCATTCTTGATCACCCATTGACCCCGTCCAGGTAAGTATGTAATTCGGTGCTACATGAGATCAATTTATACAAGCGGTAAGGCTCTCTAACTATAGTCTCTGAGTGATGTGGTATTGTGATAACCTTCAGCCACCACTACCGACAAATGAACATATTACAAGCGAAGCATACCAAAAAACATTAAACAAGAAAAAGGTCATTTTCAGGTTATTAATAATCCTATCATGTATTAAAAGCCACGAGTTTATGGTTCATTTTCCAGAATATATTTGAGTGGATCAAACCAACGACTCGTTAGCCGTAAATTTGACGTTTTGTAGGGCAAATTATAAGCCTTATCATATTGACATCACGAGGATACCATGTTATTTTGAAGCTCAAGTTGCGGAACTCCTTTCAACATAGATTTATGCATCATGATCTTTAATTTGTTGTAATCGATATATATCTCAAGTTCTTAACCTTTCGTACCGCTAATCGTAGGTAATTTACATAGGCTTCTTCGATTGATATTAATTATAAAGTTTGTTGTCATCAACCTTTCGTCATTTGTGTAACCTTGACAATCAATCCTAATATTCCCTCGCATCGTTTGGATCGAAGACAACAGAGTGGAGTTGGATCGTGTCAAGTGATATTTTATTTATGGGTACCTCACATTCTTTGAGTATGATTATTGTGAAATTAAATTTCATTTGGCAATTTAACTAAAGAATCAATAAAAACAAGAATTTATCTATACATTAAATAACAATACATTAATTGAAGTATCATTGAAGATGAGATTTTAAATGATTCAAATCCAATAGAAATTGTTTCTTAAAACCCAACCACTATTCTCAGTAGTTAAGAAAAATAATTGTACTATAATTGGTGGGATGTGCCAAGAAAGGGCAGTAGTGCAACGCCCAAGCACACCCCGAGGAGCCCAGGTAGCAAGCTACCATTACGGACTCTCCCCCTTAAAAAATTGAGTTAATATCGTGTGAACCAATGGTCCACATATCAGATATTAAACTGATAAGAACAGATACTACACTTGATCTTAGCCAAAAGGCCGAGAAAGGTATGAACTATATCGAACACTTGTGTATCCATTTTATACTAAGAACGGACCCCTACATTCTACGTAGCTAGCAATGTGGGATAACTTAGAAAATCAACGATTATAGAGAAAATTCCCAATGGATCTGTTATACCAATCAAAATCACGTTGATTCTGCTACTATAAAGGTGAAATAATTTGGCAGTCTTAAAATGTAATAATTTTATAGAGATGACTATCTATACATTAAATCATCATATATGTAGCATAAAATGTTCATTGTATATTTTAAAAGTAACACATTCTTATAAGTTGTAATTTTATTGCTCCATATATTCTGATGTAAGGCCTGTAACTCAATGGGAAAAAAATAGTGATTGACACTCTGACACACAAGACACTGAGCACCTTAGGGTGTCTTCGACAGACAAGAGCATGACTGGTTTAGGGCATCCTCGAGATATGTTTTGAAATACTCCTATACAATTACAACCCTTTGGTTCGATGATGGCCTGATTTAATTTTATATGATTGACAAGGATAAAATGAGAACTAAATTTGATTATGGCCTAATGTTTCTCTGGCTCTAGTCGCTCGTAGTGTTGCATGTTCTCCCATTATTGATAACTTTTTAATTATTAACAAACATATCACATAAAACTAATCTATCAACTGTAACACGCGCCCTTCTTGCGAATTTTGATTAATAAAACATTGACTAGAAAATTGGGAAAGGGGATGCGCGAACGCAAGCCCCCGCTGCCACAAATTATGACGGAGGCTCAACCAACGTTGGGCTGGACCTTAGGCAAGCACCCCTCCAGAGTGCAATGGAGGTCACAAACCTAGGACATGAGCATTCTTGATCACCCAGTGACCCCGTCCAGGTAAGTATGTAATTCGTGCTACATGAGATTCAATTTATCAACCGGTAAGGCTCTCTAACTATAGTCTCTGAGTGATGTGGTATTGTGATAACCTTCAGCCACCACTACCGACAAATGAACATATTACAAGCGAAGCATACCAAAACATTAAACAAGAAAAAGGTCATTTTCAGGTCATTAATAATCCTATGTATTAAAAGCCACGAGTTTATGGTTCATTTTCCAGAATATATTTGAGTGGATCAAACCAACGACTCGTTAGCCGTAAATTTGACGTTTTGTAGGGCAAATTATAAGCCTTATCATATTGACATCACGAGGATACCATGTTATTTTGAAGCTCAAGTTGCGGAACTCCTTTCAACATAGACTTATGCATCATGATCTTTAATTTGTTGTAATCGATATATATCTCAAGTTCTTAACCTTTCGTACCGCTAATCGTAGGTAATTTACATAGGCTTCTTCGATTGATATTAATTATAAAGTTTGTTGTCATCAACCTTTCGTCATTTGTGTAACCTTGACAATCAATCCTAATATTCCCTCGCATCGTTTGGATCGAAGACAACAGGTGGAGTTTGGATCGTGTCAAGTGATATTTTATTTATGGGTACCTCACATTCTTTGAGTATGATTATTGTGAAATTAAATTTTATTTGGCAATTTAACTAAAGAATCAATAAAAACAAGAATTTATCTATACATTGAATAACAATACATTAATTGAAGTATCATTGAAGATGAGATTCTAAATGATTCAAATCCAATAAAAATTGTTTCTTAAAAGCCAACCACTATTCTCAGTAGTTAAGAAAAAAATTGTACTCTAATTGGTGGGATGTGCCAAGAAAGGGCAGTAGTGCAACGCCCAAGCAACACCGAGAGCCCAGGTAGCAAGCTACCATTACGGACTCTCCCCCTTAAAAATTGAGTTAATATCGTGTGAACCAATGGTCCACATATCAGATATTAAACTGATAAGAACAGATACTACACTTGATCTTAGCCAAAAGGCCGAGAAAGGTATGAACTATATCGAACACTTGTGTATCCATTTTATACTAAGAACGGACCCCTACATTCTACGTAGCTAGCAATGTGGGATAACTTAAAAAATCAAACGATTATAGAGAAAATTCCCAATGGATCTGTTATACCAATCAAAATCACGTTGATTCTGCTACTATAAAGGTGAAATAATTTGGCAGTCTTAAAATGTAATAATTTTATAGAGATGACTATCTATACATTAAATCATCATATATATGTAGCATAAAATGTTCATTGTATATTTTAAAAGTAACACATTCTTATAAGTTGTAATTTTATTGCTCCATATTCTGATGTAAGGCCTGTAACTCAATGGGAAAAATAGTGATTGACACTCTGACACACAAGACACTGAGCACCTTAGGGTGTCTTCGACAGACAAGAGCATGACTGGTTAGGGCATCCTCGAGATATGTTTTGAAATACTCCTATACAATTACAACCCTTTGGTTCGATGATGGCCTGATTTAATTTTATATGATTGACAAGGATAAAATGAGAACTAAATTTGATTATGGCCTAATGTTTCTCTGGCTCTAGTCGCTCGTGTAGTGTTGCATGTTCTCCCATTATTGATAACTTTTTAATTATTAACAAACATATCACATAAAACTAATCTATCAACTGTAACACCGCCCTTCGAAATTTTGATTAAAAAACATTGACTAGAAATTGAAGGGGATGCGCGAACGCAAGCCCCCTCTGCCACAAATTATGACGTAGGCTCAACCAACTTGGGCTGACCTTAGGCAAGCACCCCTCCAGAGTGCAATGGAGGTCACAAACCTAGGACATGAGCATTCTTGATCACCCATTGACCCCGTCCAGGTAAGTATGTAATTCGGTGCTACATGAGATCAATTTATACAACCGGTAAGGCTCTCTAACTAT
>QFAX02000412.1:0-37113 GCA_003412495.2 Echium plantagineum
AAAGGAAAAACTAAGCCGAAATGCCACGTTTTGTGTTATTCATCAATAAAGTGGCACGAATGTTAAATAAATAATGTACGGATTATTAAAAGTGTTATCAAATTACATATTACAACATCCAAAGACAAAAAAAGACAAAAAAGGACGAATATGAGAACCTTAAAACCCTAAAGGAAAAAATAAGACGAAATGCCACGTTTTGTGTTATTCATCAAATAAAGTGGCACGAATGTTAAATAAATAATGCACGGATTATCAAAAGTGTTATCAAATTACATATTACAACACCCAAAGACAAAAAAGACAAAAAAGGACGAATATGAGAACCTTAAAACCCTAAAGGAAAAAATAAGATGAAATGCCACGTTTTGTGTTATTCATCAAATAAAGTGGCACGAATGTTAAATAAATAATGCACGGATTATCAAAAGTGTTATCAAATTACATATTACAACACCCAAAGACAAAAAAAGACAAAAAAAGACGAATATGAGAACCTTAAAACCCTAAAGGAAAAAATAAGACGAAATGCCACGTTTTGTGTTATTCATCAAATAAAGTGGCACGAATGTTAAATAAATAATGCACGGATTATCAAAAGTGTTATCAAATTACATATTACAACACCCAAAGACAAAATAAGACAAAAAGGACGAATATGAGAAACTTAAAACCCTAAAGGAAAAAATAAGACGAAATGCCACGTTTTGTGTTATTCATCAAATAAAGTGGCACGAATGTTAAATAAATAGTGCACGGATTATCAAAAGTGTTATCAAATTACATATTACAACACCCAAAGACAAAAAAAGACAAAAAAGGACGAATATGAGAACCTTAAAACCCTAAAGGAAAAAATAAGACGAAATGCCACATTTTGTGTTATTCATCAAATAAAGTGGCACGAATGTTAAATAAATAATGCACGAATTATCAAAAGTGTTATCAAATTACATATTACAACACCCAAAGACAAAAAAGGACGAAAATGAGAACCTTAAAACCCTAAAGGAAAAACTAAGCCGAAATGCCACGTTTTGTGTTATTCATCAAATAAAGTGGCACGAATGTTAAATAAATAATGTACGGATTATTAAAAGTGTTATCAAATTACATATTACAACATCCAAAGACAAAAAAAGACAAAAAAGGACGAATATGAGAACCTTAAAACCCTAAAGGAAAAAATAAGACGAAATGCCACGTTTTGTGTTATTCATCAAATAAAGTGGCACGAATGTTAAATAAATAATGCACGGATTATCAAAAGTGTTATCAAATTACATATTACAACACCCAAAGACAAAAAAAGACAAAAAAGGACGAATATGAGAACCTTAAAACCCTAAAGGAAAAAATAAGACGAAATGCCACGTTTTGTGTTATTCATCAAATAAAGTGGCACGAATGTTAAATAAATAATGCACGGATTATCAAAAGTGTTATCAAATTACATATTACAACACCCAAAGACAAAAAAAGACAAAAAAAGACGAATATGAGAACCTTAAAACCCTAAAGGAAAAAATAAGACGAAATGCCACGTTTTGTGTTATTCATCAAATAAAGTGGCACGAATGTTAAATAAATAATGCACGGATTATCAAAAGTGTTATCAAATTAGATATTACAACACCCAAAGACAAAATAAGACAAAAAAGGACGAATATGAGAAACTTAAAACCCTAAAGGAAAAAATAAGACGAAATGCCACGTTTTGTGTTATTCATCAAATAAAGTGGCACGAATGTTAAATAAATAGTGCACGGATTATCAAAAGTGTTATCAAATTACATATTACAACACCCAAAGACAAAAAAAGACAAAAAAGGACGAATATGAGAACCTTAAAACCCTAAAAGAAAAAATAAGACGAAATGCCACATTTTGTGTTATTCATCAAATAAAGTGGCACGAATGTTAAATAAATAATGCACGAATTATCAAAAGTGTTATCAAATTACATATTACAACACCCAAAGACAAAAAAAAAAAAAGGACGAAAATGAGAACCTTAAAACCCTAAAGGAAAAACTAAGCCGAAATGCCACGTTTTGTGTTATTCATCAAATAAAGTGGCACGAATGTTAAATAAATAATGTACGGATTATTAAAAGTGTTATAAAATTACATATTACAACATCCAAAGACAAAAAAAGACAAAAAAGGACGAATATGAGAACCTTAAAACCCTAAAGGAAAAAATAAGACGAAATGCCACGTTTTGTGTTATTCATCAAATAAAGTGGCACGAATGTTAAATAAATAATGCACAGATTATCAAAAGTGTTATCAAATTACATATTACAACACCCAAAGACAAAAAAAGACAAAAAAGGACGAATATGAGAACCTTAAAACCCTAAAGGAAAAAATAAGATGAAATGCCACGTTTTGTGTTATTCATCAAATAAAGTGGCACGAATGTTAAATAAATAATGCACGGATTATCAAAAGTGTTATCAAATTACATATTACAACACCCAAAGACAAAAAAAGACAAAAAAGACGAATATGAGAACCTTAAAACCCTAAAGGAAAAAATAAGACGAAATGCCACGTTTTGTGTTATTCATCAAATAAAGTGGCACGAATGTTAAATAAATAATGCACGGATTATCAAAAGTGTTATCAAATTACATATTACAACACCCAAAGACAAAATAAGACAAAAAAGGACGAATATGAGAAACTTAAAACCCTAAAGGAAAAAATAAGACGAAATGCCACGTTTTGTGTTATTCATCAAATAAAGTGGCACGAATGTTAAATAAATAGTGCACGGATTATCAAAAGTGTTATCAAATTACATATTACAACACCCAAAGACAAAAAAAGACAAAAAAGGACGAATATGAGAACCTTAAAACCCTAAAAGAAAAAATAAGACGAAATGCCACATTTTGTGTTATTCATCAAATAAAGTGGCACGAATGTTAAATAAATAATGCACGAATTATCAAAAGTGTTATCAAATTACATATTACAACACCCAAAGACAAAAAAAAAAAAGGACGAAAATGAGAACCTTAAAACCCTAAAGGAAAAACTAAGCCGAAATGCCACGTTTTGTGTTATTCATCAAATAAAGTGGCACGAATGTTAAATAAATAATGTACGGATTATTAAAAGTGTTATAAAATTACATATTACAACATCCAAAGACAAAAAAAGACAAAAAAGGACGAATATGAGAACCTTAAAACCCTAAAGGAAAAAATAAGACGAAATGCCACGTTTTGTGTTATTCATCAAATAAAGTGGCACGAATGTTAAATAAATAATGCACAGATTATCAAAAGTGTTATCAAATTACATATTACAACACCCAAAGACAAAAAAAGACAAAAAAGGACGAATATGAGAACCTTAAAACCCTAAAGGAAAAAATAAGATGAAATGCCACGTTTTGTGTTATTCATCAAATAAAGTGGCACGAATGTTAAATAAATAATGCACGGATTATCAAAAGTGTTATCAAATTACATATTACAACACCCAAAGACAAAAAAGACAAAAAAAGACGAATATGAGAACCTTAAAACCCTAAAGGAAAAAATAAGACGAAATGCCACGTTTTGTGTTATTCATCAAATAAAGTGGCACGAATGTTAAATAAATAATGCACGGATTATCAAAAGTGTTATCAAATTACATATTACAACACCCAAAGACAAAATAAGACAAAAAAGGACGAATATGAGAACCTTAAAACCCTAAAGGAAAAAATAAGACGAAATGCCACGTTTTGTGTTATTCATCAAATAAAGTGGCACGAATGTTAAATAAATAATGCACGGATTATCAAAAGTGTTATCAAATTACATATTACAACACCCAAAGACAAAAAAAGACAAAAAAGGACGAATATGAGAACCTTAAAACCCTAAAGGAAATAATAAGACGAAATGCCACATTTTGTGTTATTCATCAAATAAAGTGGCACGAATGTTAAATAAATAATGCACGAATTATCAAAAGTGTTATCAAATTACATATTACAACACCCAAAGACAAAAAAAGACAAAAAAGGACGAAAATGAGAACCTTAAAACCCTAAAGGAAAAAATAAGACGAAATGCCACGTTTTGTGTTATTCATCAAATAAAGTGGCACGAATGTTTAATATATAATGTACGGATTATTAAAAGTGTTATCAAATTACATATTAAGTCCAATGATTCAAAATCTGAATTTCGAAAATTCAAATTTCGAAAATTCCGATGCAAAATCTGATGGAAACGGTTGACTCCTCCACCACCCTAGCCTCGATTCCTGCCTCTCCCTCACGTAATTCCTTGTCCAATTCTGATGGGGTGGCTGGTCGTTTGGCTTTGGTCAGCCCACGCAAGGTTTCATGTATTGGAAACCCTAATCTGGCCGATGGTTTGGCTTGCAACCATGGCTCGATCTTGACCTGCAATTCAGCATCTTCCTCTCATATTTTGTTGCCTAATACTAAAGGAATGGCAGATTGTATGGACTTATGCAAAACGCCAACCATCTTGCCAATTGGCAAACAAATGGTGGCACTCGATGGAGTCTTGGAGAAGGGGGCTTCATCTATTGCTCAATCCCAGCAGGTTATGTACACAGAATGCGTTGGATTGGAGGTGGGTGGATTGGCCAGGGACCATAGGACTGGTATGGATGGGTCTTTTGCTTATGCCTTGGACGAAACCCATTCTAAAAACCCTAAGGGCTGCTCGCTGGTTACGGATTGCTCCACTGGTGGCGCCGCCTCTGGTGGTGGTTCTGGGCTGCCACCCCCGCCCCAATGTCTCCTCCCAAGCCACCCCACTGGTGAGGCACAGGAGATTGGGGCGTCTTGATGGGCCCATGTGAGGCTAGCCCGAGATCAGGCTGTACGGGTGGTCCTGCGCACCAGGGATCTGCCCTGGACCGTGTAGCTGCGTCTAGGGAGGCCTCCCTGGTCTGGTGGATGCGGACAGTAGTGCCCAGGGCCTGGTGGATGCGGACACTAGTGGCCCAGGTGCACGTGGACTCTACGGCGGCTCAGTATGTCAAATCCGTGGATGCCAAGGATGCTAGCTCGAATTTTCCCACCTTGGAGGAGGCCCTACAGGCCAAGGTTAGGTGTTCCCCGCAGGTTGGTGCTGTTTCGTCCACTAAGTTGGTGAGGTTTGATCAACCCGCGCACATATTGCAACACACTAAGGTCATGCATGATGGCACCTTGAGAAGTACGTCTATTGGCACTCACGCTGCACCTGTTCCACCTCATAAAATTGGAGTCAATCATGGGAAAGGGGCTGGACAGAATGCGCAAAGGACAAACGAGGCCGTGGAGGGTCCTAGCAAGGCAGCTAGGGGCGTGGAAATCCGCCACTCCTATGCCCAAACCGTGAAGGGAGTTGCTCAAGACCCCCTGCCTCGACGTGACAGTACCAGGAGATATGACATCCCTAAGCCAGTGACCCTAGCTCCTTCAGCTACAGTGGACGGTAAGCCTACGGTCATATTTTCGGCGGATGATAAGGTTACACTGGGTCGGATTTCACGTGGGTTCAGGGGACGAAGTTTAAACGGTTGGACAGAGTTCTCAGTAATCCAGGCTTTGTTGAGGTTTTCTCAGCTATTAGTGTGCGTCATCTTCCTCGTACAGGCTCAGATCATGCCCCTCTTTTGGTCGAATGCAAGAAAGGGGGTGACTTCTACAAATCTAGCTTTCGCTTTCAAAATATGTGGGTGCAGCACGAGGGATGTAGGCCTTTGGTGGCGTCTTCATGGGCTAAGCCATCTTGGGGTGATGATATTAACACTTTTTGGCAAAACTGAAGCGTCTCAAAGGGGAGCTCAAAGAATGGAACACAAGTACTTTTGGTAATGTGTTCTCTCGGGTTGAGCAACTAGAGGATGAGGTTGCCATTTGTGAAGCTAAGTTTGAGGAATCTCCAAGTGACCATACTCGGGCTGCTCTGCAATTGGCAAAGGCAAACCAACTTCGATGGTTGTCGATGGAGGATGCGTACTGGAGGCAGAAGAGTAGTTGTCACTGGTTAAAAGAGGGTGACAAATCTACTAGATTCTTTCACTCATATGTTAAGCAACGCCGCAAAAGGAATCACATCTCGGGCACTTTGCAAAATGACAATGTGGCATTTCGTCTTATTTTTTCCTTTAGGGTTTTAAGGTTCTAATATTCGTCCTTTTTTGTCTTTTTTTTGTCTTTTTTTTGTCTTTGGGTGTTGTAATATGTAATTTGATAACACTTTTGATAATCCGTACATTATTTATTTAACATTCGTGCCACTTTATTTGATGAATAACACAAAACGAGGCATTTCGTCTTATTTTTTCCTTTAGGGTTTTAAGGTTCTCATATTCGTCCTTTGTTGTCTTTTTTTGTCTTTGGGTGTTGTAATATGTAATTTGATAACACTTTTGATAATCCGTACATTATTTATTTAACATTCGTGCCACTTTATTTGATGAATAACACAAAACGAGGCATTTCGTCTTATTTTTTCCTTTAGGGTTTTAAGGTTCTCATATTCGTCCTTTGTTGTCTTTTTTTGTCTTTGGGTGTTGTAATATGTAATTTGATAACACTTTTAATAATCCGTACATTATTTATTTAACATTCGTGCCACTTTATTTGATGAATAACACAAAACGTGGCATTTCGTCTTATTTTTTCTTTAGGGTTTTAAGGTTCTCATATTCGTCCTTTTTTGTCTTTTTTTTGTCTTTGGGTGTTGTAATATGTAATTTGATAACACTTTTGATAATCCGTACATTATTTATTTAACATTCTTGCCACTTTATTTGATGAATAACACAAAACGAGGCATTTCGTCTTATTTTTTCCTTTAGGGTTTTAAGGTTCTAATATGCGTCCTCTTTTGTCTTTTTTTGTCTTTGGGTGTTGTAATATGTAATTTGACACCACTTTTAATAATCCGTACATTATTTACTTAACATTCGTGCCACTTTATTTGATGAATAACACAAAACGAGGCATTTCGTCTTATTTTTTCCTTTAGGGTTTTAAGGTTCTCATATTTGTCCTTTTTTGTCTTTTTTTGTCTTTGGGTGTTGTAATATGTAATTTGATAACACTTTTGATAATTCGTACATTATTTATTTAACATTCGTGCCACTTTATTTGATGAATAACACAAAACGTGGCATTTCGTCTTATTTTTTCCTTTAGGGTTTTAAGGTTCTCATATTCGTCCTTTTTTGTCTTTTTTTTGTCTTTGGGTGTTGTAATATGTAATTTGATAACACTTTTGATAATCCGTACATATTTTATTTCACATTCATGCCACTTTATTTGATGAATAACACAAAACGTGGCATTTCGTCTTATTTTTTCCATTAGGGTTTTAAGGTTCTCATATTCGTCCTTTTTTGTCTTTTTTGTCTTTTTTGTCTTTGGGTGTTGTAATATGTAATTTGATAACACTTTTGATAATCCGTACATTATTTATTTAACATTCGTGCCACTTTATTTGATGAATAACACAAAACGAGGCATTTCGTCTTATTTTTTCCTTTAGGGTTTTAAGGTTCTCATATTCGTCCTTTTTTGTCTTTTTTTTGTCTTTGGGTGTTGTAATATGTAATTTGATAACACTTTTGATAATCCGTACATTTTTTATTTAACATTCGTGCCACTTTATTTGATGAATAACACAAAACTTGGCATTTCGTCTTATTTTTTCCATTAGGGTTTTAAGGTTCTAATATTCGTCCTTTTTTGTCTTTTTGTCTTTTTGTCTTTGGGTGTTGTAATATGTAATTTGATAACACTTTTGATAATCCGTACATTATTTATTTAACATTCGTGCCACTTTATTTGATGAATAACACAAAACGAGGCATTTCGTCTTATTTTTTCCTTTAGGGTTTTAAGGTTCTCATATTCGTCCTTTGTTGTCTTTTTGTCTTTTTTGTCTTTGGGTGTTGTAATATGTAATTTGATAACACTTTTAATAATCCGTATATTATTTATTTAACATTCGTGCCACTTTATTTGATGAATAACACAAAACGTGGCATTTCGTCTTATTTTTTTCTTTAGGGTTTTAAGGTTCTCATATTCGTCCTTTTTTGTCTTTTTTTTGTCTTTGGGTGTTGTAATATGTAATTTGATAACACTTTTGATAATCCGTACATTATTTATTTAACATTCGTGCCACTTTATTTGATGAATAACACAAAACGAGGCATTTCGTCTTATTTTTTCCTTTAGGGTTTTAAGGTTCTCATATTCGTCCTTTTTTGTCTTTTTTTGTCTTTGGGTGTTGTAATATGTAATTTGATAACACTTTTAATAATCCGTACATTATTTATTTAACATTCGTGCCACTTTATTTGATGAATAACACAAAACGAGGCATTTCGTCTTATTTTTTCCTTTAGGGTTTTAAGGTTCTCATATTCGTCCTTTTTTGTCTTTTTTTGTCTTTGGGTGTTGTAATATGTAATTTGATAACACTTTTGATAATCCGTACATTATTTATTTAACATTCGTGCCACTTTATTTGATGAATAACACAAAACTTGGCATTTCGTCTTATTTTTTCCATTAGGGTTTTAAGGTTCTAATATTCGTCCTTTTGTCTTTTTTGTCTTTTTTTTGTCTTTGGGTGTTGTAATATGTAATTTGATAACACTTTTGATAATCCGTACATTATTTATTTAACATTCGTGCCACTTTATTTGATGAATAACACAAAACGAGGCATTTCGTCTTATTTTTTCCTTTAGGGTTTTAAGGTTCTCATATTCGTCCTTTGTTGTCTTTTTGTCTTTTTTGTCTTTGGGTGTTGTAATATGTAATTTGATAACACTTTTAATAATCCGTATATTATTTATTTAACATTCGTGCCACTTTATTTGATGAATAACACAAAACGTGGCATTTCGTCTTATTTTTTTCTTTAGGGTTTTAAGGTTCTCATATTCGTCCTTTGTCTTTTTGTCTTTTTTTGTCTTTGGGTGTTGTAATATGTAATTTGATAACACTTTTGATAATCCGTACATTATTTATTTAACATTCGTGCCACTTTATTTGATGAATAACACAAAACGAGGCATTTCGTCTTATTTTTTCCTTTAGGGTTTTAAGGTTCTCATATTCGTCCTCTTTTGTCTTTTTTTGTCTTTGGGTGTTGTAATATGTAATTTGATAACCACTTTTAATAATCCGTACATTATTTAATTTAACATTCGTGCCACTTTATTTGATGAATAACACAAAACGAGGCATTTCGTCTTATTTTTTCCTTTAGGGTTTTAAGGTTCTCATATTCGTCCTTTTTTGTCTTTTTTTGTCTTTGGGTGTTGTAATATGTAATTTGATAACACTTTTAATAATCCGTACATTATTTATTTAACATTCGTGCCACTTTATTTGATGAATAACACAAAACGTGGCATTTCAGTCTTATTTTTTTCTTTAGGGTTTTAAGGTTCTCATATTCGTCCTTTTTTGTCTTTTTTTGTCTTTGGGTGTTGTAATATGTAATTTGATAACACTTTTGATAATCCGTACATTATTTATTTAACATTCGTGCCACTTTATTTGATGAATAACACAAAACGAGGCATTTCGTCTTATTTTTTCTTTAGGGTTTTAAGGTTCTCATATTCGTCCTTTTTGTCTTTTTTTGTCTTTGGGTGTTGTAATATGTAATTTGATAACACTTTTAATAATCCGTACATTATTTATTTAACATTCGTGCCACTTTATTTGATGAATAACACAAAACGTGGCATTTCGTCTTATTTTTTTCTTTAGGGTTTTAAGGTTCTCATATTCGTCCTTTTTTGTCTTTTTTTGTCTTTGGGTGTTGTAATATGTAATTTGATAACACTTTTGATAATCCGTTCATTATTTATTTAACATTCGTGCCACTTTATTTGATGAATAACACAAAACGAGGCATTTCATCTTATTTTTTCTTTAGGGTTTTAAGGTTCTCATATTCGTCCTCTTTGGTCTTTTTTTGTCTTTGGGTGTTGTAATATGTAATTTGATAACACTTTTAATAATCCGTACATTATTTATTTAACATTCGTGCCACTTTATTTGATGAATAACACAAAACGTGGCATTTCGTCTTATTTTTTTCTTTAGGGTTTTAAGGTTCTCATATTCGTCCTTTTTTGTCTTTTTTTGTCTTTGGGTGTTGTAATATGTAATTTGATAACACTTTTGATAATCCGTACATTATTTATTTAACATTCGTGCCACTTTATTTGATGAATAACACAAAACGAGGCATTTCGTCTTATTTTTTCCTTTAGGGTTTTAAGGTTCTAATATTCGTCCTCTTTTGTCTTTTTTGTCTTTGGGTGTTGTAATATGTAATTTGACACCACTTTTAATAATCCGTGCATTATTTATTTAACATTCGTGCGACTTTATTTGATGAATAACACAAAACGTGGCATTTCGTCTTATTTTTTCCTTTAGGGTTCTAAGGTTCTAATATTCGTCCTCTTTTGTCTTTTTTTGTCTTTGGGTGTTGTAATATGTAATTTGACACCACTTTTAATAATCCGTACATTATTAATTTAACATTCGTGCCACTTTATTTGATGAATAACACAAAACGAGGCATTTCGTCTTATTTTTTCCTTTAGGGTTTTAAGGTTCTCATATTTGTCCTTTTTTGTCTTTTTTTGTCTTTGGGTGTTGTAATATGTAATTTGATAACACTTTTAATATTCCGTACATTATTTATTTATCATTCGTGCCACTTTATTTGATGAATAACACAAAACGTGGCATTTCGTCTTATTTTTTTCTTTAGGGTTTTAAGGTTCTCATATTTGTCCTTTTTTGTCTTTTTTTGTCTTTGGGTGTTGTAATATGTAATTTGATAACACTTTTGATAATCCGTTCATTATTTATTTAACATTCGTGCCACTTTATTTGATGAATAACACAAAACAAGGCATTTCATCTTATTTTTTCTTTAGGGTTTTAAGGTTCTAATATTCGTCCTCTTTGGTCTTTTTTTGTCTTTGGGTGTTGTAATATGTTATTTGATAACACTTTTAATAATCCGTACATTATTTATTTAACATTCGTGCCACTTTATTTGATGAATAACACAAAACGTGGCATTTCGTCTTATTTTTTTCTTTAGGGTTTTAAGGTTCTCATATTCGTCCTTTTTTGTCTTTTTTTTGTCTTTGGGTGTTGTAATATGTAATTTGATAACACTTTTGATAATCCGTTCATTATTTATTTAACATTCGTGCCACTTTATTTGATGAATAACACAAAACGAGGCATTTCATCTTATTTTTTCTTTAGGGTTTTAAGGTTCTAATATTCGTCCTCTTTGGTCTTTTTTTGTCTTTGGGTGTTGTAATATGTAATTTTTTTTTTTTTTTTTTTTTTAAAAGAAAACTCACGACTGGAGCTTACGTGTTAAAGAAATAAAATGTTTGTACAAAAGAGTGCCAATTGGATCCTCATATTGGGTCTAACCGCAGAAATAACTAACAAGAATCCTAAACCCTATAAAGTATCTAATAATGAATACGTAACACAAGAATTATGTACGAATGTAAGGTATACCTAGCTGTTCCAGTCTTATAGCTGACCTCAAATAATTAGTTTCTTGACCTTTATACCACACTTGTTCAATGCCCAGAGCAGCCTGCTTGGCAAGATGATCCGCAACGTTGTTTCTTTCCCTCCATACATGGTGGAGTGTGGATTCCAATATAGTTAATTGTTCCGCAATGGAGCGGAAAATAGCCCTGAGCTGCCAAGGGCCTTGTTGATGCAGAACCGATGTGACAACCACTTGAGAGTCACATTCCACCTGGAGCTTTGAATATCCTTGTTGCTTGCACCATATGAGATTTGCTAGCAGAGCTTTAGCCTCCGCCTCCATTACATCAGTGGCATCAATCAGAATGGTGAGGGCCACAATTAGGTCCCCCTCACTGTCCCTAATTATCCCACCAGCTCCTGCCCAATGCCTAGAGAAGGATGCATCCACATTTAATTTGTTGAAGCCGACAGGGGGTCGGATCCAACCTACCAACATAGGCTTTCGTATACTCGGCCGTTTGATCACCACCCCCAGCTGGTATGCCACATTTAAGTCACCCTTCCAAACTGATAGTGTGCCCATATAAGCCTTCCCCCATAATTGCAGATAGCTGATTACTCTATTTGTAATATGTAATTTGATAACACTTTTAATAATCCGTACATTATTTATTTAACATTCGTGCCACTTTATTTGATGAATAACACAAAACGTGGCATTTCGTCTTATTTTTTTCTTTAGGGTTTTAAGGTTCTCATATTCATCCTTTTTTGTCTTTTTTTTTGTCTTTGGGTGTTGTAATATGTAATTTGATAACACTTTTGATAATCCGTACATTATTTATTTAACATTCGTGCCACTTTATTTGATGAATAACACAAAACGAGGCATTTCGTCTTATTTTTTCCTTTAGGGTTTTAAGGTTCTAATATTCGTCCTCTTTTGTCTTTTTTTGTCTTTGGGTGTTGTAATATGTAATTTGACACCACTTTTAATAATCCGTGCATTATTTATTTAACATTCGTGCGACTTTATTTGATGAATAACACAAAACGTGGCATTTCGTCTTATTTTTTCCTTTAGGGTTCTAAGGTTCTAATATTCGTCCTCTTTTGTCTTTTTTTGTCTTTGGGTGTTGTAATATGTAATTTGACACCACTTTTAATAATCCGTACATTATTAATTTAACATTCGTGCCACTTTATTTGATGAATAACACAAAACGAGGCATTTCGTCTTATTTTTTCCTTTAGGGTTTTAAGGTTCTCATATTTGTCCTTTTTTGTCTTTTTTTGTCTTTGGGTGTTGTAATATGTAATTTGATAACACTTTTAATAATCCGTACATTATTTATTTATCATTCGTGCCACTTTATTTGATGAATAACACAAAACGTGGCATTTCGTCTTATTTTTTCTTTAGGGTTTTAAGGTTCTCATATTCGTCCTTTTTGTCTTTTTTTGTCTTTGGGTGTTGTAATATGTAATTTGATAACACTTCTGATAATCCGTTCATTATTTATTTAACATTCGTGCCACTTTATTTGATGAATAACACAAAACGAGGCATTTCATCTTATTTTTTCTTTAGGGTTTTAAGGTTCTAATATTCGTCCTCTTTGGTCTTTTTTTGTCTTTGGGTGTTGTAATATGTAATTTGATAACACTTTTAATAATCCGTACATTATTTATTTAACATTCGTGCCACTTTATTTGATGAATAACACAAAACGTGGCATTTCGTCTTATTTTTTTCTTTAGGGTTTTAAGGTTCTCATATTCATCCTTTTTTGTCTTTTTTTTGTCTTTGGGTGTTGTAATATGTAATTTGATAACACTTTTGATAATCCGTACATTATTTATTTAACATTCGTGCCACTTTATTTGATGAATAACACAAAACGAGGCATTTCGTCTTATTTTTTCCTTTAGGGTTTTAAGGTTCTAATATTCGTCCTCTTTTGTCTTTTTTTGTCTTTGGGTGTTGTAATATGTAATTTGACACCACTTTTAATAATCCGTGCATTATTTATTTAACATTCGTGCGACTTTATTTGATGAATAACACAAAACGTGGCATTTCGTCTTATTTTTTCCTTTAGGGTTCTAAGGTTCTAATATTCGTCCTCTTTTGTCTTTTTTTGTCTTTGGGTGTTGTAATATGTAATTTGACACCACTTTTAATAATCCGTACATTATTAATTTAACATTCGTGCCACTTTATTTGATGAATAACACAAAACGAGGCATTTCGTCTTATTTTTTCCTTTAGGGTTTTAAGGTTCTCATATTTGTCCTTTTTTGTCTTTTTTTGTCTTTGGGTGTTGTAATATGTAATTTGATAACACTTTTAATAATCCGTACATTATTTATTTATCATTCGTGCCACTTTATTTGATGAATAACACAAAACGTGGCATTTCGTCTTATTTTTTTCTTTAGGGTTTTAAGGTTCTCATATTCGTCCTTTTTTGTCTTTTTTTTGTCTTTGGGTGTTGTAATATGTAATTTGATAACACTTCTGATAATCCGTTCATTATTTATTTAACATTCGTGCCACTTTATTTGATGAATAACACAAAACGAGGCATTTCATCTTATTTTTTCTTTAGGGTTTTAAGGTTCTAATATTCGTCCTCTTTGGTCTTTTTTTGTCTTTGGGTGTTGTAATATGTAATTTGATAACACTTTTAATAATCCGTACATTATTTATTTAACATTCGTGCCACTTTATTTGATGAATAACACAAAACGTGGCATTTCGTCTTATTTTTTTCTTTAGGGTTTTAAGGTTCTCATATTCGTCCTTTTTTGTCTTTTTTTTGTCTTTGGGTGTTGTAATATGTAATTTGATAACACTTTTGATAATCCGTTCATTATTTATTTAACATTCGTGCCACTTTATTTGATGAATAACACAAAACGAGGCATTTCATCTTATTTTTTCTTTAGGGTTTTAAGGTTCTAATATTCGTCCTCTTTGGTCTTTTTTTGTCTTTGGGTGTTGTAATATGTAATTTGATAACACTTTTAATAATCCGTACATTATTTATTTAACATTCGTGCCACTTTATTTGATGAATAACACAAAACGTGGCATTTCGTCTTATTTTTTTCTTTAGGGTTTTAAGGTTCTCATATTCGTCCTTTTTTGTCTTTTTTTGTCTTTGGGTGTTGTAATATGTAATTTGATAACACTTTTGATAATCCGTACATTATTTATTTAACATTCGTGCCACTTTATTTGATGAATAACACAAAACGAGGCATTTCGTCTTATTTTTTCCTTTAGGGTTTTAAGGTTCTAATATTCGTCCTCTTTTGTCTTTTTTTGTCTTTGGGTGTTGTAATATGTAATTTGACACCACTTTTAATAATCCATGCATTATTTATTTAACATTCGTGCCACTTTATTTGATGAATAACACAAAACGAGGCATTTCGTCTTATTTTTTCCTTTAGGGTTTTAAGGTTCTCATATTTGTCCTTTTTTGTCTTTTTTTTGTCTTTGGGTGTTGTAATATGTAATTTGATAACACTTTTGATAATTCGTACATTATTTATTTAACATTCGTGCCACTTTATTTGATGAATAACACAAAACGTGGCATTTCGTCTTATTTTTTCCTTTAGGGTTTTAAGGTTCTCATATTCGTCCTTTTTTGTCTTTTTTTTGTCTTTGGGTGTTGTAATATGTAATTTGATAAAACTTTTGATAATCCGTACATATTTATTTCACATTCATGCCACTTTATTTGATGAATAACACAAAACGTGGCATTTCGTCTTATTTTTTCCATTAGGGTTTTAAGGTTCTAATATTCGTCCTTTTTTGTCTTTTTTTTGTCTTTTTTTTGTCTTTGGGTGTTGTAATATGTAATTTTTTTTTTTTTTTTTTTAGACTAAACCCAACAAGGGGTTTACGTGTTAAGAAACAAATAATACAGAGTCATGCGAACGAATCGCAGCATCAAAAGTTAAAACACACTGTAAAGTAAATAATGGAGCTTTTTAGAGCAAAATCCCAAGAAGTCTAGCGAGCAGGGGAGGAGTTGTAGAAGTAAGACTCCTACGTCCCCTCCCGTCCTCATGTGCTAGAAAACACCCAGGATTAAGCAACAAAAAGCTCCCTATACAGAATGAATAAAGTGCCCCTAGCCAAAACAATATGGGCACACACAGCAAAACAAGAAATAAACAAGCATCTCAGAAAGCCGTAAAGCTCTGGGTGCGGCTCTTCCGGTAAATATTCCCTCCGCAGGTTTCCTAGCTCCCAGATCCAGACAAACCTCTCCATGTGGTACCTGCAAAAAAGAAGTGAAATCCAATGCAGTACCTGCAAACAAAAGTTAGCCACGCCCCTTACGAATGTAGGGAACGCCAAGCTGCTCCAAGCGAACAATGGCCCGAAGGCGAGGGGACTCTTCTCCTGGATGCCAATGATAGGAAGTACTAGTAGTGGCAGCTAACTTGGCCATAAAGTCCGCTGCGTGGTTTCCTTCCCTCCAGGTATGGTGCATATCAGCATCCGTAGCCTTCACAAGCCGTTGAGCTTCCATGATTTGTGATCTCAACTGCCAAGGCCCTCTGGAATGGACAAGAGCATGAAAGAGCTGGTTCGAGTCCGTTTCCACCTCCAAATGAGTAACAGAGCGTTCCAAACACCAAGTAAGAGCAACAATAAGAGTCCGTAGCTCGGCTTCAAAGGGGGAAGCTGCCACAATAGGAGTAGAGGACGCCCATAGCATGGCCCCTTGGTCGTCCCGAAGGATTGCCCCAGCACCCGCACTTGCTAACCCGTAAGAGCCATCCACGTTCAGTTTATATCTTCCCCCTGCAGGTCTCAGCCACCCGACGAGACGAGGTCTAGTGGTCGTAGGTGCAACAATGAGGCAGTTCCACTTCCGGGCAACCTCAAGATCCCCTTTCCAGGCTGCTAACCGACCATACCCTGCTCCACACCAAGACGTGATGATCCATTTGATACGACCCAGAACCTGTGAAGATCGGAACTCCACTCCTTGATGCTTAGCCTTGTTGCGAGCCTCCCAAATAGCATAGAGAGCAACAATAGGAATGAGCTTACGAATGTGACCCTGGTGCAAAGTACTCAAGCTCCAAACCTCAAAGATATGACTGATGGACCTGAACTGAAGATTAAAAACCCCAAACAAAGATCCTAAGTACGCCCAAACTTCTCTGGCAACCACATTTTCTAAAAAAACATGTTCCAAAGTCTCAACTTGGTCGCAGCAAACACATTTAGACACCAATTGAACTCCTTTGTGCTGCATCCGAACGTCAACAGGAATCAGATTATTACAAACTCGCCATGCAAGCATAGACATGGCAGGGGGGAAAGAGCTATGCCACAAGGAATCAAAGAGTCGAATAGGGGGCCCTCTAACAGCAAGGGATTTGTAGACAGCTGCGAAGCTGAATTCCCCATTAGGTGCATCTTTCCAGACCAATGTATCGCGTGTCCCTAGCTGGAAAGGAGTAGCAATAATAGCTGAAAGCGTGTGCGCATCAACCATCTCGCGAAGCTTAGTAACATCCCACTCACCATTAACCCATACATCCTGCACCCGCAGCTTAGGATCCCTGTGATGCGTAGGAAGTGGTACTGGAAGTCCCTCAATCATCCAGGAATCATTCCAAAACCTGCAACGTCCCTCACCAAGGATCCAGTGTAGGCGAGGCTCTGCGTACTCACGCCCCTGAGTGATAAATTTCCAGCAACTCGAGTGACCCGGATAGATTTTAGCGTCTGCTGGATCATACAAGCTGCAATACTTGGACCTCATGAACTCACTCCATAAAGAATTACCCATTCTGAATCTCACCCATGCTTTAATACTACACACCTGGCTGATTATCCTTAAGGACTTAACATTGAGACCCCCTTCAGCATAACCAAAACATTCGCGATCCCATTTAGCCCAGCGATGCTTACCCCATAAGAATCCATTACAGATATTCTGAATCTTTTTCCCCGTGCCCAACGGAAGACCGATGGTATGAAGGATGTGAAGAGGCTGCGCCATCAATACTGTTTGGAGCAGAGTAAGGCGCCCACCATAGGAAATTTGTGTCGCAGCCCAACTTGTAATCTTACTTGACAATTTGTCAGACAGCTGATCAAACAGAAAGCACCTGCGACGACCTTTGAAGATAGGGGTCCCTAAATATAGAAAGGGCAGTTTTTCCCTAGAGAAACCAGTAGCCTGTTCAACAATAGAAGCTCGAGCAACACTGGCTTTACTAGAGACAATACACGAACTCTTCGTAGCACTGATTCGTTGTCCTGAGACAGCCTGATAATGAGCCAGCCAATCCATAATAATCTTGAGAGAGCTTCCCTTAGCATTGCAAAAGAGTACACAATCGTCAGCGAATGCTAAGCAAGGCACAACCACCGCTCCTCCACCATTGTATTGAATGTCAGGATTCTGCTCGTGTAGGAGAGCAAGACCCCTAAGAAGATATTCTTGGGCAAGGATGAAGAGAGCTGGAGAAAGTGGGTCGCCTTGACGAACACCTTTGTGAGCGTGGAAGTAACCTTGAAGTTCGCCATTTATCATAACGGAGAACCAAGATTGATCAATACAACCCACCACAAGATCCACCCATTCCGGAGCGAACCCAAATGCTGATAGAATCTTCCTCAAAAACTTCCACGACAACCGATCAAAAGCCTTCATCATATCAAGCTTTAGGATGACGTTGCCTCCCCTGGAAGAGCGATCAATCTCATGAGTGAGTTCTTGAGCCAACATAATGTTATCATAGATACTTCGGCCATTGACAAACCCAGCCTGCATTGGAGAGATAATCTTTGGAAGCAAGGACCCCAGTCTGGTATTAATGACTTTAGTAATGACTTTGTTGAAGAAAGTACACAAACTTATAGGCCGGAACTGAGACCAAGTCTGTGCACCAACAGATTTTGGAATAAGGCAGAGAGATGTAGAAGTAGCACCCTTAGGCATTTTTGCCCCCGAAAAAAAAGCCGTGACCGCAGCTACCAGGTCATACTCGATGATATCCCAAAAGGTCTGGTAGAAGACCCCATTAAATCCATCAACTCCTGCGGCGCTGTCCTTGCTAAGTCCGAAAACCGCCTCCCGGATTTCACTGTTGTTAGGACGAGCCATCAACATACAGTTGTCCTCTGCTGTAATGAGCGGAGGAATGCAATCAACCAAGGCAGCCTCATCAATGTCTTCCTCTTTAAATAAGTCCTGAAAATAACTTATCGCAGAGTCCGCGAGTTCCTGCTTATCAGTAATCCATACATCATTTTGCAAAGTGCCCGAGATGTGATTCCTTTTGCGGCGTTGCTTAACATAAGAGTGAAAGAACCTTGTAGATTTGTCTCCCTCTTTTAACCAGTGGCAACTACTCTTCTGCCTCCAGTACGCATCCTCCATTGACAACCATCTAAGGTGGTTTGCCTTTGCTAATTGCAGAGTAGCCCGAGTGTGATCATTTGGAGAATCCTCAAACTTTGCTTCACAAATAGCAACCTCATCCTCTAATTGCTCAACCCTAGAGAACACGTTACCAAATGTACTGATATTCCATTCTTTGAGCTCCCCTTTGAGACGCTTTAGTTTTTGCCAAAACTTGTTAATGTCATCACCCCAAGATGGCTTAGCCCATGAGGAAGCCACCAAAGGCCTACATCCTTCGTGCTGCACCCACATATTTTGAAAGCGAAAGCTAGATTTGTAGAATTCGCCCCCTTTCTTACATTCGACCAAAAGGGGTGCATGATCGGAACCAGTACGAGGAAGATGACGTACACTAATAGCTGAGAAAACCTCTATAAAGCCTGGATTAGTGAGAACTCTGTCCAACCGTTTAAACTTCGTCCCCTGAGCCCATGTGTAATCCGAACCAGTGTAACCAGCATCCTCCAAGTTGCAATCCACAACACACTGAACAAACTCGTCCATACTAGGCTGAGGGCGACAGCCTGAGATTTCACTATTAGACAAGACGCAGTTAAAGTCCCCCATTACAACCCAAGGGAGACCGGGGTCCGCCACCTCAGTCAGATTGCGCCAAAGTGCTCTACGGTCAGAGGGGGCGCATGCCGCATAAACCACTGTGAGATAGAAATCCTCCGCCCCTACTGTCGACACTCGAACATGTAACATCTGGGATTCATCACGCAGAATATGGATAGCGTGATCATCACCCCACAGTAACCAAATTTTATTGGAAACATTAGCAGTACCAGAAGAAAAGTGTAGCTTCTTACATAACATGGGCAATTTTTTAACAGATATCATGGGCTCCTGAATACATAAGATATTGAATTTATGAAGCCGTCGAAGAGACTGAATACGTCTACGAGTAGGAGAATTGCCAACCCCGCGTAGATTCCAACAAAGTATTTTATTCGACATTGGTAAGGCCCCGCCCTTCCTTCAAAATATGTGACTGGTCCAAAGGGAAAGTGTGGCGTCGGGGACGTATGGACCTGGAGACACTCTTCGAGCTCTGTCTGTAGCTCGTCATGAAACTCTGAATATCAATACCTTTCTTACGAGCAGAGGCCCTGGGGGAGCTCGGGAGGGAAGAAGCACCTCGAGAGACACTAATATCATCAAAAACATCAAGCTTTTCCAAGTCTACAAATCTGTTCTGCGTGGCTACTGAGCCGTTCTGCAAGGGAGGGCTACAGCTCTTTGCACAAGATTTGGGGGGAACTACTGTCCATGTCTCTGATACAGCCGTAGATGGAGACTCACTGGAAGGTGCACCACTCGGAATAGACAACTCCCTGGCCACAATAGCTTCTCTGGGCTGAACAGCAGAAACTAAGGCAGGAGCTATGGAGACTGTCTGGGGCCTGGTACTGTCAGGTCGGGTCTGAGGAGCTGGAATCTGCCTCTGAACGGTTTGGCCTTGTGACTGGCGGATTTCCACGCCTATGCTGCTCTTTCTAGGGCCTTCCATGGCCTCGTTTGAAACTTGGTCAGGGGCTATGGTCACTGTATGGGGCCTGGTACTGTCATTTCGGGGCTGAGGAGCTGGAGATGGCCTCCGAGCGGTTTGGGCATTGGGTTGCTGGATTTCCACGCCCATGCTGATCTTGCTAGGGCCTTCCAAGGCCTCGTTAGTCGTCCGGGCCTGGATAGCCAGGGGTTGGACGAGCTGGACCTGAACAGCGTGGTGTGGTTTCTCGGAAGGGTGCTCAACCCTTTCTTTTGCTTGCCAAGTCGTAGTCTTACGCCCCCGCCTTCTACGCCTCCTTGGAGCATCAGGTTGGACCGCACCTTCAATATGCTTACCTTTGTCCAAACGGGTTGGCGGTTGTAGTTCCTTTTGCACCACAGGGTTGGATTGCCTCGGGACTGAGGGGGCAACCCCAAACTTGCACTGAGCTTGGTCATGGCCCAGATGACAACACGAAGAGCAATAACGAGGCATATCCTCATAGGTTACTTTCTGAACAAACTCATCACGAACAACTTTCCCGCTAGCTAGGGCATGCTCAAATCGAACCATGATCTCAGCAGGCTGAGGCTGGGCTACATCAAGCTCAACACAAACACTAGCACACCCTAACTGAGTTCTAGTAGTGTTAAGGTGATCAATACACAGCGGACCACCAACACTACTAGCAATAGATAATAAGGCCTCCTCTGAATACATGTAAATAGGAAGTCTAGGCAAATTTATCCAAATCGGGCAAATAGAGGACTCAATAGAAGCATCAAAAGTGGGCGACCACTTAAACATTCGCATTGGATAACCATTAATATACCATGTTACTCGCATCCAGAGTCTCACATAGTCATCCAGCAAAGCGCATTCAACAATAACGTGACGGGAATCATAAATAGAAAAATTGTATTCACCCTTCAATTTTAAATTGATAAAGAATTCCCTTAAGTCACTAATAGCAGGCCTCCCGTGAGAAAACTTACCCACTAAAACGTGTTTCATAGATGATAAAAAGCGTACCTTGTCATCCGCCGAAAAGATGACCGTAGGCTTGCCATTCACCGTTGCAGTTGGGGCTAGTGGCACGGGTTTTGGTATGTCGTACCTCCTGGTACTGTCACGTCGAGGTAGAGGGTCTTGAGCAGCTCTCTTCACGGTTTGGGCATAAGAGTGGCGGATTTCCACGCCCCTAGCTGCCTTGCTAGGGCCTTCCCCGGCCTCGTTTGTCCGTTGCGCATTCTGACCAGCCCCTTGCCCATGATTGACTCCAATTTTATGAGGTGGAACAGTTGCAGCATGAGTGCCAATAGACTTACTTCTCAAGGTGCCATCGTGCATGACCTTAGTGTGTTGCAATATGTGCGCGGTTTGATCAAACCTCACCAACTTAGCGGTCGAAACAGCACCAGCCTGCGGGGAGCACCTAACCTTGGCCTGTAGGGCCTCCTCCAAGGTGGGAAAATCCGAGCTAGCATCCTTGGCATCCACGGGTTTGACAAACTGAGCATCCAAAGCGGCAACGTGCACCTGGGCACTACTGGCCGCATCCACCAGGCCCTGGGCACTACAGTCCGCGTCCACCAGACCAGGGGAGGCCTCCCTGGACGCAGCTACACGGGCCAGGGCAGATCCCTGGTGCGCAGGTCCACCCGTACAGCCTGATCTCGGCCTAGCCTCACACGGGCTCAACAAGACGCCCCCAATCTCCTGTGCCGTACCAGTGGGGTGGTTTGGGGTGAGAACTTTGGGCGGGGGTAGCAGCCCAGAACCACCACCAGAGGCGGCGCCACCAGTGGAGCAGTCCGCAACCAGCGAGCAGCCCTTAGGGTTTTTAGAATGGGCTTCGTCCAAGGCATAAGCAAACGACTCATCCAAACCTGTCCTATGCTCTATGTCCAATCCACCCACCTCCATTCCAACGCATTCTGTATGCATAACCTGCTGGGATTGAGAAAAAGATGAAGCCCCCGTCTCCAAGACTCCATCGAGTGCCACCATTTGTTTGCCAATTGGCAAGATGGTTGGCGTGTTGCATAAGACCTTAAATTCTGCCATTCCTTTAGCATTAGGCAACAAAATTTGAGAGGAAGATGCTGAATTGCAGGTCAAGATCGAGCCATGGTTGCTATCCAAATCATCGGCCAGATTAGGGTTTCCAATACATGAAAACTTGCGTGGGCTGCCCAAAACCAATCGTCCAGCCACCCCATCACTTTTGGACAAGGAAGTACGTGAGGGAGAGACAGCAATCGAGGCTAGGGTGGTGGAGGAATCAACCGTGCCCATCAGAATTGCATTAGAATTTTCGAAATTTGAATTTTCGAAATTCGAATTTTGAATCATGGGAAGGCAGCCTTCCTTTTCGTGAGTAATAGTGAATGGATCCATCACCACAAGGGGCTGCAGGGGCGAATGGGAAGCACCTCCCTCGACCATGGTGGCCGGAGGTGGTGGAGGAAGAAAAAGAATTCGAAAATTTTTGAAAAGGATGAAGATGAGAGGCGCCTAACCCTAGAGAGAAAAGGCTCTCATCTTTTTTGTTGTAATATTGTTGTAATATGTAATTTGATAACACTTTTGATAATTCGTGCATTATTTCTTTAACATTCGTGCCACTTTATTTGATGAATAACACAAAATGTGGCATTTCGTCTTATTTTTTCCTGTAGGGTTTTAAGGTTCTCATATTCGTCCTTTTTTGTCTTTTTTTTGTCTTTGGGTGTTGTAATATGTAATTTGATAACACTTTTGATAATCCGTGCATTATTTATTTAACATTCGTGCCACTTTATTTGATGAATAACACAAAACGTGGCATTTCGTCTTATTTTTTCCTTTAGGGTTTTAAGGTTCTCAGTATTCGTCCTTTTTTGTCTTTTTTTGTCTTTGGATGTTGTAATATGTAATTTGATAACACTTTTGATAATCCGTACATTATTTATTTAACATTCGTGCCACTTTATTTGATGAATAACACAAAACGTGGCATTTCGTCTTAGTTTTTCCTTTAGGGTTTTAAGGTTCTCATATTCGTCCTTTTTTGTCTTTTTTTGTCTTTGGGTGTTGTAATATGTAATTTGATAACACTTTTGATAATCCGTGCATTATTTATTTAACATTCGTGCCACTTTATTTGATGATAACATAAAACGTGGCATTTCGTCTTAGTTTTTCCTTTAGGGTTTTAAGGTTCTCATATTCGTCCTTTTTTGTCTTTTTTTGTCTTTGGGTGTTGTAATATGTAATTAGATAACACTTTTGATAATCCGTGCATTATTTATTTAACATTCGTGCCACTTTATTTGATGAATAACACAAAACGTGGCATTTCGTCTTATTTTTTCCTTTAGGGTTTTAAGGTTCTCATATTCGTCCTTTTTTGTCTTTTTTTGTCTTTGGATGTTGTAATATGTAATTTTATAACACTTTTAATAATCCGTACATTATTTATTTAACATTCGTGCCACTTTATTTGATTATAACACAAAACGTGGCATTTCGTCTTAGTTTTTCCTTTAGGGTTTTAAGGTTCTCATATTCGTCCTTTTTTGTCTTTTTTTGTCTTTGGGTGTTGTAATATGTAATTTGATAACACTTTTGATAATTCGTGCATTATTTATTTAACATTCGTGCCACTTTATTTGATGAATAACACAAAATGTGGCATTTCGTCTTATTTTTTCCTTTAGGGTTTTAAGGTTCTCATATTCGTCCTTTTTTGTCTTTTTTTTGTCTTTGGGTGTTGTAATATGTAATTTGATAACACTTTTGATAATCCGTGCATTATTTATTTAACATTCGTGCCACTTTATTTGATGAATAACACAAAACGTGGCATTTCGTCTTATTTTTTCCTTTAGGGTTTTAAGGTTCTCATATTCGTCCTTTTTTGTCTTTTTTTGTCTTTGGATGTTGTAATATGTAATTTGATAACACTTTTGATAATCCGTACATTATTTATTTAACATTCGTGCCACTTTATTTGATGAATAACACAAAACGTGGCATTTCGGCTTAGTTTTTCCTTTAGGGTTTTAAGGTTCTCATATTCGTCCTTTTTTGTCTTTTTTTGTCTTTGGGTGTTGTAATATGTAATTTGATAACACTTTTGATAATCCGTGCATTATTTATTTATCATTCGTGCCACTTTATTTGATGATTAACACAAAACGTGGCATTTCGGCTTAGTTTTTCCTTTAGGGTTTTAAGGTTCTCATATTCGTCCTTTTTTGTCTTTTTTTGTCTTTGGGTGTTGTAATATGTAATTAGATAACACTTTTGATAATCCGTGCATTATTTATTTAACATTCGTGCCACTTTATTTGATGAATAACACAAAACGTGGCATTTCGTCTTATTTTTTCCTTTAGGGTTTTAAGGTTCTCATATTGGTCCTTTTTTGTCTTTTTTTGTCTTTGGATGTTGTAATATGTAATTTTATAACACTTTTAATAATCCGTACATTATTTATTTAACA
This sequence comes from Echium plantagineum, assembly GCA_003412495.2. Classification (NCBI taxonomy): domain Eukaryota; kingdom Viridiplantae; phylum Streptophyta; class Magnoliopsida; order Boraginales; family Boraginaceae; genus Echium; species Echium plantagineum. Next base: position 24,987 of record QFAX02000412.1, read on the forward strand.
TTCGTGCCACTTTATTTGATGATTAACACAAAACGTGGCATTTCGGCTTAGTTTTTCCTTTAAGGTTTTAAGGTTCTCATTTTCGTCCTTTTTTGTCTTTTTTTGTCTTTGGGTGTTGTAATATGTAATTTGATAACACTTTTGATAATTCGTGCATTATTTATTTAACATTCGTGCCACTTTATTTGATGAATAACACAAAACGTGGCATTTCGGCTTAGTTTTTCCTTTAGGGTTTTAAGGTTCTCATATTCGTCCTTTTTTGTCTTTTTTTGTCTTTGGGTGTTGTAATATGTAATTTGATAACACTTTTGATAATCCGTGCATTATTTATTTAACATTCGTGCCACTTTATTTGATGAATAACACAAAACGTGGCATTTCGTCTTATTTTTTCCTTTAGGGTTTTAAGGTTCTCATATTCGTCCTTTTTGTCTTTTTTGTCTTTGGGTGTTGTAATATGTAATTTGATAACACTTTTGATAATCCGTGCATTATTTATTTAACATTCGTGCCACTTTATTTGATGAATAACACAAAACGTGGCATTTCGTCTTATTTTTTCCTTTAGGGTTTTAAGGTTCTCATATTCGTCCTTTTTTGTCTTTTTTTGTCTTTGGATGTTGTAATATGTAATTTGATAACACTTTTAATAATCCGTACATTATTTATTTAACATTCGTGCCACTTTATTTGATGAATAACACAAAACGTGGCATTTCGGCTTAGTTTTTCCTTTAGGGTTTTAAGGTTCTCATATTCGTCCTTTTTTGTCTTTTTTTGTCTTTGGGTGTTGTAATATGTAATTTGATAACACTTTTGATAATTCGTGCATTATTTATTTAACATTCGTGCCACTTTATTTGATGAATAACACAAAACGTGGCATTTCGTCTTATTTTTTCCTTTAGGGTTTTAAGGTTCTCATATTCGTCCTTTTTTGTCTTTTTTTTGTCTTTGGGTGTTGTAATATGTAATTTGATAACACTTTTGATAATCCGTGCATTATTTATTTAACATTCGTGCCACTTTATTTGATGAATAACACAAAACGTGGCATTTCGTCTTATTTTTTCCTTTAGGGTTTTAAGGTTCTCATATTCGTCCTTTTTTGTCTTTTTTTGTCTTTGGATGTTGTAATATGTAATTTTATAACACTTTTAATAATCCGTACATTATTTATTTAACATTCGTGCCACTTTATTTGATGAATAACACAAAACGTGGCATTTCGGCTTAGTTTTTCCTATAGGGTTTTAAGGTTGCTCATTTTCGTCCTTTTTTGTCTTTTTTTGTCTTTGGGTGTTGTAATATGTAATTTGATAACACTTTTGATAATTCGTGCATTATTTATTTAACATTCGTGCGACTTTATTTGATGAATAACACAAAACGTGGCATTTCGGCTTAGTTTTTCCTTTAGGGTTTTAAGGTTCTCATATTCGTCCTTTTTTGTCTTTTTTTGTCTTTGGGTGTTGTAATATGTAATTAGATAACACTTTTGATAATCCGTGCATTATTTATTTAACATTCGTGCCACTTTATTTGATGAATAACACAAAACGTGGCATTTCGTCTTATTTTTTCCTTTAGGATTTTAAGGTTCTCATATTCGTCCTTTTTTGTCTTTTTTTGTCTTTGGATGTTGTAATATGTAATTTGATAACACTTTTAATAATCCGTACATTATTTATTTAACATTCGTGCCACTTTATTTGATGATAACACAAAACGTGGCATTTCGTCTTAGTTTTTCCTTTAGGGTTTTAAGGTTCTCATATTCGTCCTTTTTTGTCTTTTTTTGTCTTTGGGTGTTGTAATATGTAATTTGATAACACTTTTGATAATCCGTTCATTATTTATTTAACATTCGTGCCACTTTATTTGATGAATAACACAAAACGTGGCATTTCGTCTTAGTTTTTCCTTTAGGGTTTTAAGGTTCTCATATTCGTCCTTTTTTGTCTTTTTTTGTCTTTGGGTGTTGTAATATGTAATTTGATAACACTTTTAATAATCCGTACATTATTTATTTAACATTCGTGCCACTTTATTTGATGAATAACACAAAACGTGGCATTTCGGCTTAGTTTTTCCTTTAGGGTTTTAAGGTTCTCATATTCGTCCTTTTTTGTCTTTTTTTGTCTTTGGGTGTTGTAATATGTAATTTGATAACACTTTTGATAATTCGTGCATTATTTATTTAACATTCGTGCCACTTTATTTGATGAATAACACAAAATGTGGCATTTCGTCTTATTTTTTCCTTTAGGGTTTTAAGGTTCTCATATTCGTCCTTTTTTGTCTTTTTTGTCTTTGGATGTTGTAATATGTAATTTGATAACACTTTTAATAATCCGTACATTATTTATTTAACATTCGTGCCACTTTATTTGATGAATAACACAAAACGTGGCATTTCGGCTTAGTTTTTCCTTTAGGGTTTTAAGGTTCTCATTTTCGTCCTTTTTTGTCTTTTTTTGTCTTTGGGTGTTGTAATATGTAATTTGATAACACTTTTGATAATTCGTGCATTATTTATTTAACATTCGTGCCACTTTATTTGATGAATAACACAAAACGTGGCATTTCGGCTTAGTTTTTCCTTTAGGGTTTTAAGGTTCTCATATTCGTCCTTTTTTGTCTTTTTTTGTCTTTGGGTGTTGTAATATGTAATTAGATAACACTTTTGATAATCCGTGCATTATTTATTTAACATTCGTGCCACTTTATTTGATGAATAACACAAAACGTGGCATTTCGTCTTATTTTTTCCTTTAGGGTTTTAAGGTTCTCATATTCGTCCTTTTTTGTCTTTTTTTGTCTTTGGATGTTGTAATATGTAATTTGATAACACTTTTAATAATCCGTACATTATTAATTTAACATTCGTGCCACTTTATTTGATGATAACACAAAACGTGGCATTTCGGCTTAGTTTTTCCTTTAGGGTTTTAAGGTTCTCATTTTCGTCCTTTTTTGTCTTTTTTTGTCTTTGGGTGTTGTAATATGTAATTTGATAACACTTTTGATAATTCGTGCATTATTTATTTAACATTCGTGCCACTTTATTTGATGAATAACACAAAATGTGGCATTTCGTCTTATTTTTTCCTTTAGGGTTTTAAGGTTATCATATTCGTCCTTTTTTGTCTTTTTTTGTCTTTGGGTGTTGTAATATGTAATTTGATAACACTTTTGATAATCCGTGCATTATTTATTTAACATTCGTGCCACTTTATTTGATGAATAACACAAAACGTGGCATTTCGTCTTATTTTTTCCTTTAGGGTTTTAAGGTTCTCATATTCGTCCTTTTTTGTCTTTTTTTGTCTTTGGGTGTTGTAATATGTAATTTGATAACACTTTTGATAATCCGTGCATTATTTATTTAACATTCGTGCCACTTTATTTGATGAATAACACAAAACGTGGCATTTCGTCTTAGTTTTTCCTTTAGGGTTTTAAGGTTGTCATTTTCGTCCTATTTTGTCTTTTTTTGTCTTTGGGTGTTGTAATATGTAATTTGATAACACTTTTGATAATTCGTGCATTATTTATTTATCATTCGTGCCACTTTATTTGATGATTAACACAAAACGTGGCATTTCGGCTTAGTTTTTCCTTTAGGGTTTTAAGGTTCTCATTTTCGTCCTCTTTTGTCTTTTTTTGTCTTTGGGTGTTGTAATATGTAATTTGAAACACTTTTGATAATTCGTGCATTATTATTAACATTCGTGCCACTTTATTTGATGAATACACAAAATGTGGCATTTCGTCTTATTTTTTCCTTTAGGGTTTTAAGGTTCTCATATTCGTCCTTTTTTGTCTTTGGGTGTTGTAATATGTAATTTTTTTTTTTTTTTTGCAAAACCCAACAGGGGTTACGTGTTACCATTCAAACAAAGAAATACATAGTCTCGCGAGGTATCGCATCAGAAAGCAATATAAGACAAGTAAATAAACTAGGGCTCTCCTTAATGGAAGTTTAGGAAGTCTAGCAAGATGGAAGGCAAGGAAGGACCCCCAAAACCTCTCTTCAGGGCAAGGACCAAGTCTCCAAACCGCTGCATGGGATACATACACCCCTCATCCCCCCCTCCTCATCTCTGCAAGGGTTATTCACTTACCACACCAGTCCCCCCATCCCTGCGGTAAGAGAACCTTGCCTCCAGCAAGCTCAGGACAAGGACCAAGTCTCCAAATCACTGCATGGGGTGCATACACCCTTCATCCCCCCCTCCTGCATCTCTGCAAGAGTGTATGCACTTGCCATGTCAAAACCCCCAATCCCTGTGGTAAGAGAACCTTGCCCAACAGCAAGCTGGAGAAGAGAAATAGTGGGAGTCCCAGCCGTACCTCCGGATCCAACGCTAGAAAACACCCAAACCCCAGAATAGAAGAGCCCTGAAAATTACACATATGCGCTCGAGAAAACAAGGGGAGCGCGCTCAGCAAGAGTATCTATAGGTAACTATGCCCTCAGAGGTGGACGCAACTAGTCTATCCCCGCTGAGTCAGGCAAGAACGCCACCATAATATCAATCTCAGCCCATTAATCCCAGCTGGCAACCCCATCCAGATGAGACCCAAAGCACCCGTCGCTTAACACTACAGTCGAAAACGTTGTAATATGTAATTTTTTTTTTTAAAGCGAAACCCAACAGGGGCTACATGTTACCATTCAAATAAAACAAATACAAAGTCTTGCGAGCGCATCACAGCAGTAATCAATGTAAGTCAAGAAAATGAACTAGAGCCCTCCTTAATGGAATTTTAGGAAGTCTAGCAAGATGGGAGGCATAGAGGGACCCCAAAACTCCTATCTAGGACAAGGACCAAGTCTCCAAACCGCTGCATGGGATACATACACCCTTCATCCCCCCCTCCTGCATCTCTGCAAGAGTGTATGCACTTACAACGCCAAACCCCCCATCCCTGCGGTAAGAGAACCCTGCCCCCAGCAAGCATCAGGACAAGGACCAAGTCTCCAAACCACTGCATGGGGTACATACACCCTTCATCCCCCCCTCCTGCATCTCTGCAAGAGTGTATGCACTTGCCACATCAAACCCCCCATCCCTGTGGTAAGAGAACCTTGCCCAACAGCAAGCCGGAAAATAGAAATAGTGGAAGTCCCAGCCATACCCCCGGATCCAGCGCTAGAAAACACCCAAAACCCAAAATAGGAGAGCCCCTGAAAAGTATACATATGCGCTCAAAGAAACAAGGGGAGCGCGCTCAGCAAGTCTATCTATAAATAGCTATGCCATCAGAGATGATGCAACAACTCTATCCCTCTCTGGCTCAGGCAATAGCTCCAGATGTAATATCAATCTCGGACAATATGAAATGCAACTGTGCCCGTCGCCTATCAATCCAGTCCAAAACAGTAAGCCTCCAGTGCTGGTGTACCTGCAAAATGAACACAATCAACCTCTAGAGGTTCTGTCACTCCTACACAGGAGATCCAGAGGGCATTAACATATATAGCTCCCTGTAGACAGGTGCTATAAATGTACCCCCCCCCCTACTTGAAGTCGACATTAGATGGAAAAATACGCCCAGGGAGCACCTGCAAGCCATAGCAAACACAACACTGTTAGCAAATAAAGAACGGGGACTATCATCTAGTCCTCCGAATATAAGGGAGACCAATCTGTTCCAATCTGATCAAAGCTCGGAACTGTGATGTCTCCTCTCCCGGTCTCCATGTGAATCTGGCACTGTGAATCACTGCGTGCTTGGCCATGTAGTCAGCAGCATGATTCCGCTCTCGCCAAACATGACCAAGCTCCGACTGTAAGAGCTCAAGTAACCTCCTAATAAGCATGATCCTAGATCTCAACTGCCAAGGACCCCCAGAGTGCTGAACAGCCTGCATCAGCTGCAAGGAATCCGTTTCCACATGTAGACCCCCATAGGAATGCTCAAGAACCCATCTCAAAACCACCACCATAGACTCAACCTCAGCCTCAAAAGAAGAATAGGCATGGATAGGGAACGCAACTGCCACAATGAGATGACCATCATCACCCCTCAAAACCCCACCCGAGCCGCAACCGGACGAACTGAATGAGCCATCAACGTTAAGTTTGGATTTACCTGTAGGGAGGAATCCAACCAACTAATCTAGGTGGGTTACTGTGCATAGCTAAAACAAACAAGCCCCAATTACGAGCCACCTCGTGATTACCCCGCCAACGGCCATAAGAACCAAACCCAGCATCACACCAAAGAGAAACAGTACGAACAATATGATGCCTGATCCTATCATAACGATAGGGGGTCCCCTCATGCTTACACTCGTTCCTCGCTACCCATAAAGCATATAAGGTGGCGATAAGAACAAGGTGTCTAACGTGCCCTTCCGCGGTGGAGCTCAGAAGCCAAGCCTCTATAGCCCCCCTGAGAGAACGAACATTATCATACCTGACGCCGAAGACGGACCCCAGGTAGCGCCATATCTGACTTGCCACCTCATTGTCCCAAAAGACATGAGCCAGCGTCTCCGTATTAGAGCAGCACACACACCGAGATGGTAAAGAAACACCTCGGCGTTGCAGGAGCTCGTCAACGGGAATGAATCCCCTGGACACCCGCCAGGCTAACATAGACATCTTTTTCGGGAAGGAAGAATGCCAAATAAGACTGTGCAGATAGGAAGGGTCCCTAGATGGAGCAATCTCTTTATACACCTGCCGAAAGGAGAATTGACCATCCCCCGTACCTTTCCACACTGCGACATCCTCCTCACCCGAGTGGATAGGGATAGACATAATAGCTCTGACAGTGTCAGAGTCAACCATATCGCGCAGCAGACCCTGGTTCCATTCCCCATTCTGCCAGAGCTGACTAACGCGCAGATTGCTATCAATTTCAAGATTCTCCAAGGGAGTAAGCCTTGGAATACCCCAAGACTCATCCCAGAACCTACAATCACCCTTGCCAAGAACCCAGTGAGTGTGATTCTCAGCAAACTCCCGGCCTCGCAAAATAAATTTCCAGCACATCGAGTGCTTAGGGTGCTCCCTGGCCTCAACAGGGTGATACTTCCTACAATATTTCCCCTTCATGAACCGACTCCAAAGATTATCAACAGATCTGAATCGGTACCAAGCCTTAACCATACACACCTGATTGATAGCAGCGAAGGATTTGAGATTAAGGCCCCCATCTTCATAGCTGTAACTCGCCTTAGACCAACTGGCCCATCGCTGCTTTCCCCAAAGGAAACCATTACAAATCTTTTGCACTCTGTCCACCACCGTCAGGGGCATCTGAATGGTATGCAGTAAGTGAAGTGGCTGAGCCATCAAAACAGACTGCACTAAAGTCAAACGCCCCCCGAGGACAAATGCCCATGGTTCCACCCAGTTATAGTATCCACCATCTTGTGAATCAACTTCTCAAACAAGAAGCATCTCTTGGCCCCCTTAGAGATGGGAGTACCCAGATAGGTGAAAGGAAATTTTTCAAGCTTGAACCCCGTCGCATGGCACACCACGCTAATCCTAGCAGGACTCGCAGTGGTGGAGACAAGGCAGCTGCTCTTGGAGTTGTTGATAAGCTGGCCGGAGACACTTTGATAGTGATCAAGCCAATCCATAATGATACGAAGAGAGCTCTTCCTTCCGTTGCAGAAGAGAATGCAATCGTCAGCGAAAGACAAGCAAGGAACGATAACATCCTTACTACCCCCACCATTATAGCGCACCTCAGGATGCTCTTCATGGATTCTCATAAGGCCACGGAGGAGATATTCCTGAGCAAGGATGAATAGCGCAGGAGAAAGCGGGTCACCTTGTCTAACACCTTTTGATGCCGGAAAGTAACCCTGGATCTCCCCATTAATCATGATAGAAAAATACGACTGGTCAATGCAGTTCATAATCAAGGAGACCCACTTATCAGAGAAGCCAAAGGCCAGTAGAACTCTTTTCAGAAATTTCCAAGACAGACGATCAAACGCCTTAGTCATATCAAGCTTAAGAATGGCATTACCCCCATTAGCAGTCCTGTTAATCTCGTGAGTTAGATCTTGCGCGAGCATGATATTATCGTAAATACTTCTGCCCTGAACAAAATCCAGCCTGCATCGGAGATATAAGCTTCGGGAGGATATTCCCTAAACGCGAACTGATAATTTTAGTGGCAACCTTATTCATGAAGGTGCACAAGCTAATAGGGCGAAATTCACTCCAGGTCTGAGCCCCTGATCTTTTCGGAATAAGGCAAAGCACCGTGAGAAGTGACACCCTTAGGTAACTTGTTGCCAGCAATAAAGTGAATCATAGCTCGCAGCAAATCCTACTGGATGATATCCCAATAAGTCTGAAAGAAGACTCCATTGTAACCATCCACCCCAGCAGCACTCTGCGAACTCAAACTAAAGACCACCTCTTTAAGCTCTTCAAGAGTAGGTTCCGCCAACAAAGCCTGATTACCCGCAGTAGAGACCAACGGAGGAATGACATCTAACATATCCTCATCCGCCTCGTGCCCATCAGCGTCAAAAAGGTTTTGAAAGAAACGAACAGCAGAGTCAATAATACCATCTTTATCGGAGACCCAAACACCGTTGTCAAGGGTACCAGCAATACGACTCTTCTTCCTCTTCTGCTTGACATGAGAGTGAAAGAAGGCAGTAGACTTGTCACCCTCTTTAAACCAGTGACAACTGCTTTTCTGTTGCCAATAATCCTCCTCCATAGCTAAAAGACGGAGCTGCTTTGCTTTTAGCAAGCTAAGAGCCTCACGATCTTATGGGGAGACCAGATTGTTGGTAAGCAGTTTCTTTCTGGCACACCTCATCCTCAATCTGCGCAACTTGCGAGAAGATATTTCCAAAAACCTGCTTATTCCAGAGCTTGAGATCACCCTTTAAACGCTTCAACTTACTCCAGAAAGCAGTGATAGGCTCCGCCCAAACAGGTAGAGACCAAGATTTCTCAATAAGCTCGCGGCAACCCTCATGCTTTACCCACATATTCTGGAATCTGAAGCTCGACTTAATCACCTCAGAGTCCATCTTGCACTCAATCAGCAGAGGTGCGTGATCAGACCCCGTCTTAGCAAGATGTCGAACCCCAACAGAAGTAAAAAAGCTGAGAAACTCAGGGTTGACGAGCACCCGATCCAGGCGCTTATATTTGTTCCCCTGAGTCCAAGTATATGGAGAACCGGTGAAACCGGCATCCTGAAGATTGCAGTTAATCAAACAGTTTATGAAGTCGTCCATGCCCTTTTGGGGGAGACAAGCCCTTACTCTCACTGTCGGACAACAGACAGTTGAAGTCTCCCATGACTGCCCAAGGAAGCATAGGGTCAGCCTTGTCCGCTAAGCTACTCCATAAGGCCTGACGGCCATTGGAGGTGCACGAAGCATAGACAATGGTGAGGAGGACATCCTTCGTACCTGAAGACACACGAAGATGTAACAGCTGAGGTTCATCAGCCAGCACATGAACAGTGTGCTGATCATTCCACAAGACCCAGATCTTGTTAGTAGAATTAGCAGCACTACCGGAGAAATTAAGCTTTTTCATCAGCTTAGGCAATTTTGTAACAGAGATCATAGGCTCCTGGATACATAAGATGGAAAACTTGTGGAGCCTGCGAAGAGATTTAATCCTCCTACGTGTGGGTGAATTGCCAACCCCACGTAGATTCCAGCATAAGATACTACTCGACATCGGAAAGGCGCATCCTCTCCTTCTTAGTAAGAGCCGAGCCCTGGGGGATAATAGTCTTGGGGCGTTGGGGCAAATTGGCTTTCTTTAATTTCAAGGACTTATATTCCTCGAAGAGCTTGCTAGCCGCAGCGATCCCCCGCTTAGGCAAGGAGGACTTGGGGGAGCTAGGAAGAGATCTGGCTGTCCTGGAGGCAGTAACGCCCTCAAAGTCATCCTCCTTATCTAAATCGACAAATCTGTTGTGAGTGACAATGGAGGCAGGCTGCGTAGATAAAGCAAAGGTCTTAGCACGAGCTTTAGGTAGGACGTCAATCCACGTCCCGGGTTGGGTCGCAGTGTCTGTCTCTCCGCCCTCAGCTGTACCCTTATCAGCTATCTGCTTAGTCACAACCTCAACAGCAGAGTTATTAGGGAGTCCCTTATTGCCTGGCTCAACAGTAGACGGCAAATCCCGATCAGGGGTAGCTTCTACTGGTGCCAAGGCAACAACCGGACTTGTGGTATTCTCACTTTGCTGCTGTTTCTTTTGCTCGTGAGAGCCCTGGGCATTAGTGACGGGGATATCTTTAGATTTTTCTTGCCATTTCAAGGTAGTACGCCTCCTGCTTCTACGTTTCTTAGGAGCAGTATCACCACGAGAACCAACAGCCCCTTGAGAAGGAACCCCGTGACTCCAGGGTTAGCCAATGGCTGACTACCACTAGCAGTATGTTGAGACAGGACCGTACCACCCAGTTTACATTGCGATGAAGCATGGCCCAGGTGCTTACACTTCGTACAGTAAGCAGGCATCTCTTCGTATGTAACCTTCTGCTCAAATCCTTCGGAGGTCACTTTACCACTTGCCAGAGTGTGTTCAAATCTAACATCCACCTCCTTAGGTTGGGGTTGAGCCACGTCTATCTCGACACAGACACTAGCACACCCTAATTGAGTCCGAGTGGTGTTCAATGATCAATACATAGCGGCTTACCCACACCACTAGCGACAGAGAGTAAACCCTCATTCGTGTACATGTAAATGGGCAACTTGGGAAAAGAGACCCATACTGGACACAGCGAGGATTCAATGGTTGCATCAAAGTCGGGAGTCCATTTAAACATCCTCATAGGGTAACTCTTGATGAACCAGATGACCCTAAGCCAGAGGCGAATATAATCTTCCAGCAACGCACATTCAACAATAAGGTGTCTGTCGTCATAAATGGAGAGATTATAATCTCCTCTTAACTTAAGATTGGTAAAGAACTCCTTGATATCAGTAATAGCAGGACGTCCGTGGGAAAATTTACCAATCAAAACATGTTGCATACTAGCTATAAAGCGAGCCTTATCCTCAGCTTTAAATAGAATAGTAGGTTTGCCTCCAACAGTAGTTGAAGGAGCAATAGACGTAGGTGGGGGAATATCATATCTACGAGCGTAATCACGTCTCGTTTGCGCCCCTTGCGTCTTAGATTTTACGGCCTGCACGAAGGAAGGCTTGGGGTCGACCTTGTGCTTAGGCACGTTAGTAGCCTCAGCCTCAGTATCCACACGCACTTCCTTAGTAGAATCCTTGTTAGTACCATAGCGAGGGATGAGGGCCGGGAAAGAGGCCAACATTTGCTCGTGAGTCATCGTTAGCCTAGACTCAATAGGAGGCTTGGCCACGATACTAGGCCCAACCTCACAAGTTAGGAGGGGTCCTAGAGTGGGCAACAATGTGGCTGCATTAGGTGTAGGAGGCGTGTCAAACGTAGCCACCTCCATGGGGCTAGTCGACACGGCTTGTACTTGGCTAGCCATAGCGCACGAACCAGGGCTAGGGTCCTTAGACGGACCAGCATGAGCATGAGAGGGGTCGACCAAATCAGTGGACGTAGCCAACAGATTGGGACCAGGACGCACACAAGACTCCTCCTCAATAGGAGTCCTATCCGAAAGTAGGAAAACCTAGTCGAGTGAGGAGTCCTTGCTGAGTAGTGACTTCTCCCAAAACGTGGTCAGCAGGGCACACACGTGGTTCAGGGCCAGGGGGACTCTCAAGAATAGCAAAAGACCTTACCAGAGAACCCCAGGCTGGTGGGCGCCACCCATGGCTGCTCAGGCGCCTGGCTTATGCCGCCGCAGGTAAGGTTTTTAGGGAAATCGTGGCTCAAATCGAATGGACAAAGCATCCCTATCCAAACCTTTCGTGAAATCAACCTCATAATCAACTGGAGATGAAGGTAATCAGCAACCTAAAGGAGATTGAAGAAGAGTCTAATAATGGTTGATTAAGCATGGGAGCCGTAGCATCCAATTGGTGACTTTATGCGAGTGGGAACTGGGATTCCAACGGGGCTGCCACAACCCTCCAGGGCCGAGTGGTTGTTTTAGCCCCTCCACAGTGGGTGGTTAGAGGGGTGGGGGGGTCCTCCCGGCGACCATTAGGTCGGAGACAGGCGGTTT
>QFAX02000413.1:0-43818 GCA_003412495.2 Echium plantagineum
TACGGATTATTAAAAGTGTTATCAAATTAAAATATTACAACACCCAAAGACAAAAAAAGACAAAAAGGGACGAATATCAGAACCTTAAAACTCTAAAGGGAAAATAAGACGAAATGCCACGTTTTGTGTATTCATCAAATAAAGTGGCACAAATGTTAAATAAATAATGTACGGATTATTAAATTCGTTATCAAATTAAATATTACAACACCCAAAGACAAAAAAAGACAAAAAAGACCGAATATGAGAACCTTAAAACCCTAAAGGAAAAAATAAGACGAAATGCCACGTTTGTGTTATTCATCAAATAAAGTGGCACAAATGTTAAATAAATAATGTACGGATTATTAAAAGTGTTATCAAATTACATATTACAACACCCAAAGACAAAAAAAGACAAAAAAGGACGAATATGAGAACTTTAAAACCCTAAAGGAAAAAATAAGACGAAATGCCACGTTTTGTGTTATTCATCAAATAAAGTGGCACGAATGTTAAATAAATAATGCACGGATTATCAAAAGTGTTATCAAATTACATATTACAACACCCAAAGACAAAAAAAGACAAATACGAGAACCTTAAAATCCTATATGAAAAAATAAGACGAAATGCCACGTTTGTGTATTCATCAAATAAGTGGCACGAATGTTAAATAAATAATGCACGGATTATCAAAAGTGTTATCAAATTACATATTACAACACCCAAAGACAAAAAAAGACAAAAAAAGGACGAATATGAGAACCTTAAAACCCTAAAGGAAAAAATAAGACGACATGCCACGTTTTGTGTTATTCATCAAATAAAGTGGCACAAATGTTAAATAAATAATGTACGGATTATTAAATTCGTTATCAAATTAAATATTACAACACCCAAAGACAAAAAAAGACAAAAAAGACCGAATATGAGAACCTTAAAACCCTAAAGGAAAAAATAAGACGAAATGCCACGTTTTGTGTTATTCATCAAATAAAGTGGCACGAATGTTAAATAAATAATGCACGGATTATCAAAAGTGTTATCAAATTACATATTACAACACCCAAAGACAAAAAAAGACAAATACGAGAACCTTAAAATCCTATATGAAAAAATAAGACGAAATGCCACGTTTTGTGTTATTCATCAAATAAAGTGGCATGAATGTTAAATAAATAATGCACGGATTATCAAAAGTGGTATCAAATTACATATTACAACACCCAAAGACAAAAAAGACAAAAAAGGACGAATATGAGAACCTTAAAACCCTAAAGGAAAAAATAAGACGACATGCCACGTTTTGTGTTATTCATCAAATAAAGTGGCACGAATGTTAAATAAATAATGCACGGATTATCAAAAGTGTTATCAAATTACATATTACAGCACCCAAAGACAAAAAAAGACAAAAAATGACAAATATGAGAACGTTAAAACCCTAAAGGAAAAAATAAGACGAAATGCCACGTTTTGTGTTATTCATCAAATAAAGTGGCACCAATGTTAAATAAATAATATACGAATTATTAAAAGTTTTATGAAATTACATATTACAACACCCAAAGACAAAAAAAGACGAAAAAGGACGAATATGAGAACCTTAAAACCCTAAACGAAAAAATAAGACGAAATGCCACGTTTTGTGTTATTCATCAAATAAAGTGACACGAATGTTAAATAAATAATGCACGGATCATCAAAAGTGTTATCAAATTACATATTACAACACCCAAAGACAAAAAAAGACAAAAAAGGACGAAAATGAGAACCTTAAAACCCTAAGGGAAAAAGTAAGACGAAATGCCACGTTTTCTGTTATTCATCAAATAAAGTGGCACGAATGTTAAATAAATAATGTACGGATTATTAAAAGTGTTATCAATTACATATTACAACACCCAAAGACAAAAAAGACAAAAAAAGGACGAATATGAGAACCTTAAAACCCTAAAGGAAAAAATAAGACGAAATGCCACGTTTTGTGTTATTCATCAAATAAAGTGGCACGAATGTTACATAAATAATGCACGGATCATCAAAAGTGTTATCAAATTACATATTACAACACCCAAAGACAAAAAAAGACAAAAAAGGACAAATATGAGAACCTTAAAACCCTAAAGGAAAAAATAAGACGAAATGCCACGTTTTGTGTTATTCATCAAATAAAGTGGCACCAATGTTAAATAAATAATGTACGAATTATTAAAAGTTTTATCAAATTACATATTACAACACCCAAATACAAAAAAAGACAAAAAAGGACGAATATGAGAACAATAAAACCCTAAAGGAAAAAATAAGACGAAATGCCACGTTTTGTGTTATTCATCAAATAAAGTGGCACAAATGTTAAATAAATAATGTACGGATTATTAAATTCGTTATCAAATTAAATATTACAACACCCAAAGACAAAAAAGACAAAAAAGGACGAATATGAGAACCTTAAAACCCTAAAGGAAAAAATAAGACGAAATGCCACGTTTTGTGTTATTCATCAAATAAAGTGGCACGAATGTTAAATAAATAATGCACGGATTATCAAAAGTGTTATCAAATTACATATTACAACACCCAAAGACAAAAAAAGACAAAAAATGACAAATATGAGAACCTTAAAACCCTCAAGGAAAAAATAAGACGAAATGCCACGTTTTGTGTTATTCATCAAATAAACTGGCACCAATGTTAAATAAATAATATACCAATTATTAAAAGTTTTATTAAATTACATATTACAACACCCAAAGACAAAAAAAGACGAAAAAGGACGAATATGAGAACCTTAAAACCCTAAACGAAAAAATAAGAGGAAATGCCACGTTTTGTGTTATTCATCAAATAAAGTGACACGAATGTTAAATAAATAATGCACGGATCATCAAAAGTGTTATCAAATTACATATTACAACACCCAAAGACAAAAAAAGACAAAAAAGGACGAAAATGAGAACCTTAAAACCCTAAAGGAAAAAGTAAGACGAAATGCCACGTTTTCTGTTATTCATCAAATAAAGTGGCACCAATGTTAAATAAATAATATACGAATTATTAAAAGTTTTATCAAATTACATATTACAACACCCAAAGACAAAAAAAGATAAAAAAGGACGAAAATGAGAACCTTAAAACCCTAAAGGAAAAAGTAAGACGAAATGCCACGTTTTGTGTTATTCATCAAATAAAGTGGCACGAATGTTAAATAAATAATGTACGGATTATTAAAAGTGTTATCAAATTACATATTACAACACCCAAAGACAAAAAAAGACAAAAAATGACGAATATGAGAACCTTAAAACCCTAAAGGAAAAAATAAGACGAAATGCCACGTTTTGTGTTATTCATCAAATAAAGTGGCACGAATATTAAATAAATAATGCACGGATCATCAAAAGTGTTATCAAATTACATATTACAACACCCAAAGACAAAAAAGGACGAAAATGAGAACCTTAAAACCCTAAAGAAAAAAGTAAGACGAAATGCCACGTTTTGTGTTATTCATCAAATAAAGTGGCACGAATGTTAAATAAATAATGTACGGATTATTAAAAGTGTTATCAAATTACATATTACAACACGCGCTTGATCCGGGGGTATGGCAGGGACTTCCACTATTTCTATTTTCCGGCTTGCTGTTGGGCAAGGTTCTCTTACCACAGGGATGGGGGGTTTGATGTGGCAAGTGCATACACTCTTGCAGAGATGCAGGAGGGGGGGATGAAGGGTGTATGCACCCCATGCAGTGGTTTGGAGACTTGGTCCTTGTCCTGATGCTTGCTGGGGGCAGGGTTCTCTTACCGCAGGGATGGGGGGTTTGACGTGGTAAGTGCATACACTCTTGCAGAGATGCAGGAGGGGGGGATGAAGGGTGTATGTAACCCATGCAGCGGTTTGGAGACTTGGTCCTTGTCCTGGATAGGAGTTTTGGGGTCCCTCTTTGCCTTCTATCTTGCTAGACTTCCTAAAATTCCATTTAGGAGGGCTCTAGTTCACTTTCTTGACTTACATGGATTACTGATGCGATGCGCTCGCGAGACTTTGTATTTGTTTTATTTGAATGGTAACATGTAACCCCTGTTGGGTTTTGCTTAAAAAAAAAA
Source organism: Echium plantagineum (assembly GCA_003412495.2). NCBI lineage: Eukaryota > Viridiplantae > Streptophyta > Magnoliopsida > Boraginales > Boraginaceae > Echium > Echium plantagineum. The sequence goes on from QFAX02000413.1 coordinate 4,098, forward strand.
AAAATTACATATTACAACACCCAAAGACAAAAAAAGACAAAAAAGGACGAATATGAGAACCTTAAAACCCTAAAGGAAAAAATAAGACGAAATGCCACGTTTTGTGTTATTCATCAAATAAAGTGGCACGAATGTTAAATAAATAATGCACGGATTATCAAAAGTGTTATCAAATTACATATTACAACACCCAAAGACAAAAAAAAAAAAAGGACAAATATGAGAACCTTAAAACCCTAAAGGAAAAAATAAGACGAAATGCCACGTTTTGTGTTATTCATCAAATAAAGTGGCACCAATGTTAAATAAATAATATACGAATTATTAAAAGTTTTATCAAATTACATATTACAACACCCAAAGACAAAAAAAGACGAAAAAGGACGAATATGAGAACCTTAAAACCCTAAACGAAAAAATAAGACGAAATGCCATATTTTGTGTTATTCATCAAATAAAGTGGCACAAATGTTAAATAAATAATGTACGGATTATTAAAAGTGTTATCAAATTAAATATTACAACACCCAAAGACAAAAAAAGACAAAAAAGGACGAATATGAGAACCTTAAAACTCTAAAGGGAAAAATAAGACGAAATGCCACGTTTTGTGTTATTCATCAAATAAAGTGGCACAAATGTTAAATAAATAATGTACGGATTATTAAATTCGTTATCAAATTAAATATTACAACACCCAAAGACAAAAAAAGACAAAAAAGGACGAATATGAGAACCTTAAAACCCTAAAGGAAAAAATAAGACGAAATGCCACGTTTTGTGTTATTTATCAAATAAAGTGGCACAAATGTTAAATAAATAATGTACGGATTATTAAAAGTGTTATCAAATTACATATTACAACACCCAAAGACAAAAAAGACAAAAAAGGACGAATATGAGAACCTTAAAACCCTAAAGGAAAAAATAAGACGAAATGCCACGTTTTGTGTTATTCATCAAATAAAGTGGCACGAATGTTAAATAAATAATGCACGGATTATCAAAAGTGTTATCAAATTACATATTACAACACCCAAAGACAAAAAAAGACAAAAAGACCCCCATCAATGGAGTCGTTCCCCACCCAGGAGCTACTTTACCATACTCCGAATTCAAGGGTTTGACAAATATGAGAACCTTAAAACCGTATAGGAAAAAATTAGACGAAATGCCACGTTTTGTGTTATTCATCAAATAAAGTGGCACAAATGTTAAATAAATAATGTACGGATTATTAAAAGTGTTATCAAATTACATATTACAACAAATTACATATTAATCTTCAACAAAAAAGAAAAAACTCTCTCAAACCCTCTCCATAGGCGATTTTGGGCGGCTACTTTACATCTCTCAAACCGCCTCGTCTCCGACCTAATGGTCGCCGGGGAGGACCCCCCACCCCCTCTACCTCCCACTGTGGAGGGCTAAAACAACCAATCGACCCTGGTAAGGTGGTGGCAGCCCCATTGGATCCAAGTTTCTCGCATAATATCTCCAAATCGGATGCTACGGCTCACATGCTTGAACCACCATTGTTAGACTCGTCTTCTCCTTTAGGAACTGAATTATCTCCATCTCCAGTTGATTATGAGGTGGTTTTCACGAAAGGTTTGGATAGGGATGCTTTGCCAATTGATTTATGCCACGACTCCCCTAGAAACCCTAACTGCGGCGGCCTCAGCCAGGCGCCTGAGCAGCCCATAGGTGGCGCCACCAGCCCTGGTGGTTCTGGTAAGTCTTCTTCTAATCTTGAGAGTCCCCCTGCCCCTGAATCACGTGTGTGCCTTGCTGCCCACGGTTTGGAGAAGTCCAACCTAGCAAGGACTCCTCACTCGACTAGGTTTCCTACTTTGGTTAGGACTCCTATTGAGGAGGAGTCTTGTGTGCGTCCTGGTCCCAATCAGTTGGCTACGTCCACTGATGTGGTTGACCCTTCTCATGCTCATGCTGGTCCTACTAATGACCTTAGCCCCGGCTCATGCCCTATGGCTAGCCAAGCCCAAGCCATGTCAACTAGCCCCGTGGAGGTGGCTAGGTTTGACACGCAGTTGCCCACTCTAGGACCCCTCCTAACTCGTGAGGTTGGGCCTAATAACGTGGCCAAGCCTCCTATTGAGGCTAGGCTAACGATGACTCACGAGCAAATGTTGGCCTCTTTCCCGGCCCTCATCCCTCGCTATGGTACTAGCAAGGATGCTTCTAAGGAAGTGCGTGTGGATAATGAGGCTGATGTTAATATCGTGCCTATGCACAATGTTGACCCCAAGCCTTCCTTCGTGCAGGCCGTGAAATCTAAGACGCAAGGGGTGCAAACGAGACGTGACCACGCTCGTAGATATGATATTCCCCCACCTACGTCTATTGCTCCTTCAACTACAGTTGGAGGCAAACCAACTATTCTATTTAAAGCTGAGGATAAGGCTCGCTTTATAGCTAGTATGCAACATGTATTGATTGGTAAATTTTCCCACGGACGTCCTGCTATTACTGATATCAAGGAGTTCTTTACCAATCTTAAGTTAAGAGGAGAGTATAATCTCTCCATTTATGACGACAGACACCTTATTGTTGAATGTGTGTTGTTGGAGGATTATATTCGCCTCTGGCTTAGGGTCATATGGTTCATCAAGAGTTACCCTATGAGGATGTTTAAATGGACTCCCGACTTCGATGCAACCATTGAATCCTCGCTGTGTCCAGTATGGGTCTCTTTCCCCAAGTTACCCATTTACATGTACACGAATGAGGGTTTACTCTCTGTCGCTAGTGGTGTGGGTAAGCCGCTATGTATTGATCATTTGAACACCACTAGGACGCAATTAGGGTGTGCTAGCGTCTGTGTCGAGATAGATGTGGCTCAACCCCAACCTAATGAGGTGGATGTTAGATTTGAACACACTCTTGCTAGTGGTAAAGTGACCTCGGAAGGATTTGAGCAGAAGGTTACTTATGAAGCGAAAGGATGGGTACAAAAAGTGTTCAGAATTTGTTCATTTTTAATAGCATCCAGTAGGACCATAGAGAAGCCAGGGGGAGCAAGAACAAACATGATCAGAGGTCGTTTGGATATTTTACGACCCCGTCTTACCGTTCGTCTGTTTTGAGCATGGGTACAAATATTATTCAGAAACTGCTCCTTTTTTAACAGCGGCCAGTAGGACCATAGAGAAGCGTGGGGGAGCAAGAACGAACGTGATCAGAGGTCGTGTGGATATTTTACGACCCCGTTTTACCGTTAGTCCCGTTTTGAGCATGGGTACAAAAACTATTTAGATGCTGCTCATTTTTTAACAGCAGCCAGTACGACAATAGAGAAGCCCGGGGGAACCAAGAACAAACGCGATGATCGGATGTCGTTTGGATGTTTTACGACCCCATTTTACCGTTCGTCCCGTTTTAAGAATGGGTACAAAAAGTGTTCAGAATCTGTTCATTTTTTAATAGCATCCAGTATGACCATAGAGAAGCCAGGGAGAGCAAGAATAAACGCGATCAAAGGTCGTTTGGATGTTGGACGACCCCGTTGTACCGTTTGTCCCGTTTTGAGCATGGGTACAAATAGTATTCAGAAACTGCTCATTTTTTAACAGCAGCCAGTACGACCACAGAGAAGACCGGGGGAGCAAGAACGAACGTGATCAGAGGTCGTTTGGATGTTTTACGACCCCATTGTACCGTTCGTCCTGTTTTGAACATGGGTACAAAAACTACTCTGAATCTGCTCATTATTTAGCAGCATCCAGTAGAACCATAGAGAAGCCAGGGGGTGCAAGAACAAACATGATCAGAGGTTGTTTGGATGTTTTACGACCCCGTTTTACCGTTAGTCCCGTTTTGAGCATGGGTAAAAATATTATTCAGAATCTGCTCATTTTTTAACAGAGGCCAGTAGGACCATAGAGAAGCGTGGGGGATCAAGAACGAACGTGATCAGAGGTCGTTTTGATGTTTGACGACCCCGTTTTACCGTTAGTCTCGTTTTGAGCATGGGTACAAAAACTATTTAGATGTTGTTCATTTTTTAACAGCAGCCAGTACGACAATAGAGTAGCCCTTGGAACAAAGAACAAACGCGATCGGATGTTGTTTGGATGTTTTACGACCCCGTTTTACCGTTCGTCTGTTTTGGGCATGGGTACAAAAATTATTCAGAATCTGCTCATTTTTTAACTGCACCCAATAGGACCATAGAGAATCTTTGGGAGAGCAAGAACGAACGCGATCAGAGGTTGTTTGGATGTTTTACTACCCCGTTTTACCGTTAGTCCCGTTTTGAGCATGGGTACAAATATTATTCAGAATCTGCTCATTTTTTAACAGCAGCAAGTAGGACCATAAAGAAGCGTGAGGGAGCAAGAAGGAACGTGTTCGGAGGTCGTTTGGATGTTTGACGACCCTGTTTTACCGTTAGTCCCGTTTTGAGCATGGGTACAAAAACTATTTAGATGCTGCTCATTTTTTATCAGCAGCCAGTACGACCATAGAGAACCCCGGGGGAGCAAAAGCAAACACGATCGGATGTCGTTTGGAAGTTTTACGACCCCGTTTTACCGTTCGTCCCGTTTTAAGCATGGGTACAAAAAGTATTCAAAATCTGCTCATTTTTAATAGCATCCTGTAGGACCATAGAGAAGCCAGGGGGAGCAAAACAAACGCGATCGGAGGTCGTTTGGATGTTTGCCGACCCCGTTGTACCGTTTGTCCCGTTTTGAGCATGGGTACAAAAAGTATTCAGACACTGGTCATTTTTTTAACAGAAGCCAGTAGGACCATTGAGAAGCACGGGGGAGAAAGAACGAACCCGATCAGAGGTCGTTTGGATGTTTTAGAACTCAGAATCTGCTCATTTTTTAACAGCAGCCAGTAGGACCATAGAGAAGTGTGGGGGAGCAGGAACGAACGTGGTCGGAGGTCGTTTGGATGTTTTACGACCCCATTGTACCGTTAATCCCGTTTTGAGCATGGGTACAAAAAGTATTTCATTTTTTAACAGAAACCAGTATGACCATAGAGAAGCCCGGGGGATCAAGAACAAACGCGATCGGATGTCGTTTGGATGTTTTACGACCCCGTTTTACCGTTCGTCCCGTTTTAAGCATGGGTACAAAAAGTGTTCAGAATCTGTTCATTTTTTAATAGCATCCAGTAGGACCATAGAGAAGCCAGGGGGAGCAAGAACAAACCCGATCAGAGGTCGTTTGGATGTTTTAAGACCCCGTTTTACCAATCGTCCCGTTTTGGGCAAGGGTACAAAAACTATTCAGAATCTGCTCATTTTTTTAACAACAGCCAATATGACCATAGAGAAGCAAGGGGAGCAAGAACGAACGCGATCGGAGGTCGTTTGGATGTTTTACGACCCCGTTTTACCGTAAGTCCCGTTTTGAGCATGGGTACAACTATTATTCAGAATCTGCTCGTGTTTTAACAGCAGCCAGGAGGACCATAGAGAAGCGTGGGGGAGCCAGAACGAACGTGATCGGAGGTCGTTTGGATGTTTTACGACCCCGTTTTACCATTCGTCCCGTTTTGGGCAAGGGTACAAAAACTATTCTGAATCTGCTCATTTTTTTAACAACAGCCAATACGACCATAGAGAAGCAAGGGGAGCAAGAACGAACGCGATCGGAGGTCGTTTGGATGTTTTACGACCCCATTTTACCGTTAGTCCCGTTTTAAGCATGGGTACAAAAAGTGTTGAGAATTTGTTCATTTTTTAATAGCATCCAATAGGACCATAGAGAAGCCAGGGGGAGCAAGAACAAACATGATCAGAGGTCGTTTGGATATTTTACGACCCCGTTTTACCGTTCGTCTATTTTGGGGATGGGTACAAAAAGTATTCAGAATCTTGGGAGAGCAAGAACGAACGTGATCGGAAGTCTTTTGGATCTTTTACGACCCCGTTTTACCGTTCGTCTGTTTTGGGCATGGGTACAAAATGAATTCAGAATCTGCTCATTTTCTAACAGCAGCCAATAGGACCATAGAGAAGCCAGGGGGAGCAAGAACAAACGCGATCGGATGTCGTTTGGATGTTTTACGACCCCGTTTCACCGTTCGTCCCGTTTTAAGCATGGGTACAAAATATATTTAGAATCTGCTCATTTTATAATAGCATCCATTAGGACCATAGAGAAGCCAGGGGGAGCAAGAACAAACCCGATCAGAGGTCGTTTGGATGTTTTAAGACCCCGTTTTACCGTTCGTCCCGTTTTGGGCATGGGTACAAAAAAACTATTCAGAATCTGCTCATTTTTTTAACAGCAGCCAGTATGATAATAGAGAAGCCCGGGGGACCAAGAACAAACGCGATGATCGGATGTCGTTTGGATGTTTTACGACCCCATTTTACCGTTCGTCCCGTTTTAAGAATGGGTACAAAAAGTGTTCAGAATCTGTTCATTTTTTAATAGCATCCAGTATGACCATAGAGAAGCCAGGGGGAGCAAGAATAAACGCGATCAAAGGTCGTTTGGATGTTTGACGACCTCGGTGTACCGTTTGTCCCGTTTTGAGCATGGGTACAAATAGTATTCAGAAACTGCTCATTTTTTAACAGCAGCCAGTACGACCACAGAGAAGACCGGGGGAGCAAGAACGAACGCGATCAGAGGTCGTTTGGATGCTTTACAACCCCATTGTACCGTTCGTCCTGTTTTGAACATGGGTACAAAAACTACTCTGAATCTGCTCATTATTTAGCAGCATCCAGTAGAACCATAGAGAAGCCAGGGGGTGCAAGAACAAACATGATCAGAGGTTGTTTGGATGTTTTACGACCCCGTTTTACCGTTCGTCCCGTTTTAAGCATGGGTACAAAAAGTGTTCAGAATCTGTTCATTTTTTAATAGCATCCAGTAGGACCATAGAGAAGCCAGGGGGAGCAAGAACAAACCCGATCAGAGGTCGTTTGGATGTTTTAAGACCCCGTTTTACCGTTCGTCCCGTTTTGGGCAAGGGTACAAAAACTATTCAAAATCTGCTCATTTTTTAACAACAGCCAATATGACCATAGAGAAGCAAGGGGAGCAAGAACGAACGCGATCGGAGGTCGTTTGGATGTTTTACGACCCCGTTTTACCGTAAGTCCCGTTTTGAGCATGGGTACAACTATTATTCAGAATCTGCTCGTCTTTTAACAGCAGCCAGCAGGACCATAGAGAAGCGTGGGGGAGCAACAACGAACGTGATCGGAGGTCGTTTGGATGTTTTACGACCCCGTTTTACCGTTAGTCCCGTTTTGAGCATGGGTACAAAACCTATTTAGATGCTGCTCATTTTTTAACAGCAGCCAGTACGACAATAGAGAAGCCTGAGCGACCAAGAACAAACGCGATCGGATGTCGTTTGGATGTTTTACGACCCCATTTTACCGTTAGTCCCGTTTTAAGCATGGGGTACAAAAAGTGTTCAGAATTTGTTCATTTTTTTAACCGTTCGTCCCGTTTTAAGAATGGGTACAAAAAGTGTTCAGAATCTGTTCATTTTTTAATAGCATCCAGTATGACCATAGAGAAGCCAGGGGGAGCAAGAATAAACGCGATCAAAGGTCGTTTGGATGTTTGACGACCTCGTTGTACCGTTTGTCCCGTTTTGAGCATGGGTACAAATAGTATTCAGAAACTGCTCATTTTTTAACAGCAGCCAGTACGACCACAGAGAAGACCTGGGGAGCAAGAACGAACGCGATCAGAGGTCGTTTGGATGCTTTACAACCTCATTGTACCGTTCGTCCTGTTTTGAACATGGGTACAAAAACAACTCTGAATCTGCTCATTATTTAGCAGCATCCAGTAGAACCATAGAGAAGCCAGGGGGTGCAAGAACAAACATGATCAGAGGTTGTATGGATGTTTTACGACCCCGTTTTACCGTTAGTCCCGTTTTGAGCATGGGTACAAATATTATTCAGAATCTGCTCATTTTTTAACAGATGCCAGTACGACCATAGAGAAGCATGGGGGAGCAAGAACGAACGTGATCAGAGGTCGTTTGGATGTTTGACGACCCCGTTTTACCGTTAATCACGTTTTGAGCATGGGTACAAAAACTATTTAGATGCTGCTCATTTTTTAACAGCAGCCAGTACGACAATAGAGTAGCCCGGGGAACAAAGAACAAACGCGATCGGATGTCGTTTGGATGTTTTACGACCCCGTTTTACCGTTCGTCCCATTTTAAGCGTGGGTACAAAAAGTATTCAGAATCTGCTCATTTTTTAACAGCGGCAAATAGGGCCATAAAGAATCTTGGGAGAGCAAGAACGAACGCGATAGGAGGTCGTTTGGATGTTTTACGAACCCGTTTTACCGTTCGTCTGTTTTGGGCATGGGTACAAAAATTATTCAGAATCTGCTCATTTTTTAACTGCACCCAATAGGACCATAGATAATCTTGGGAGAGCAAGAACGAACGTGATCGGAGGTCGTTTGGATGTTTTACTACCCCGTTTTACCGTTAGTCCCGTTTTGAGCATGGGTACAAATATTATTCAGAATCTGCTCATTTTTTAACAGCAGCAAGTACGACCATAAAGAAGCGTGAGGGAGCAAGAACGAACGTGTTCGGAGGTCGTTTGGATGTTTGACGACCCTGTTTTACCGTTAGTCCCGTTTTGAGCATGGGTACAAAAACTATTTAGATGCTGCTCATTTTTTAACAGCAGCCAGTACGACCATAGAAAACCCCGGGGGAGCAAAAGCAAACGCGATCGGATGTCGTTTGGAAGTTTTACGACCCCGTTTTACCGTTCGTCCCGTTTTAAGCATGGGTACAAGAAGTATTCAAAATCTGCTCATTTTTAATAGCATCCTGTAGGACCATAGAGAAGCCAGGGGGAGCAAAACAAACGCGATCGGAGGTCGTTTGGATGTTTGACGACCCCGTTGTACCGTTTGTCCCGTTTTGAGCATGGGTACAAAAAGTATTCAGAAACTGGTCATTTTTTTAACAGAAGCCAGTAGGACCATTGAGAAGCCCGGGGGAGAAAGAACGAACCCGATCAGAGGTCGTTTGGATGTTTTACAACCGCATTGTACCGTTCGTCCTGTTTTGAGCATCCGTACAAAAAGTACTCAGAATCTGCTCATTTTTTAACAGCAGCCAGTAGGACCATAGAGAAGTGTGGGGGAGCAGGAACGAACGTGGTCGGAGGTCGTTTGGATGTTTTACAACCCCATTGTACCGTTAATCCCGTTTTGAGCATGGGTACAAAAAGTATTTCATTTTTTAACAGCAACCAGTACGACCATACAGAATCCCAGGGGAGCAAGAAAAAACGCGATCGGAGGTCGTTTGGATGTTTTACGACCCCGTTTTACCGTTAGTCCCGTTTTGAGCATGGGTACAAAAACTATTTAGATGCTGCTCATTTTTTATCAGCAGCGAGTACGACAATAGAGAAGCCCGGGGGACCAAGAACAAACGCGATGATCGGATGTCGTTTGGATATTTTACGACCCCATTTTACCGTTTGTCCCGTTTTAAGAATGCATACAAAAAGTGTTCAGAATCTGTTCATTTTTTAATAGCATCCAGTATGACCATAGAGAATCCAAGGGGAGCAAGAATAAACGCGATCAAAGGTCTTTTGGATGTTTGACGACCCTGTTGTACCGTTTGTCCCGTTTTGAGCATGGGTACAAATAGTATTCAGAAACTGCACATTTTTTAACAGCAGCCAGTACGACCATAGAGAAGACCGGGGGAGCAAGAACGAACGCGATCAGAGGTCGTTTGGATGTTTTACGACCCCATTGTACCGTTCGTCCTGTTTTGAACATGGGTACAAAAACTACTCTGAATCTGCTCATTATTTAGCAGCATCCAGTAGAACCATAGAGAAGCCAGTGGGCGCAAGAACAAACATGATCAGAGGTTGTTTGGATGTTTTACGACCCCGTTTAACCGTTAGTCCCGTTTTGAGCATGGGTACAAATATTATTCAGAATCCGCTCATTTTTTAACAAAGGCCAGTAGGACCATAGAGAAGCGTGAGGGGAGCAAGAACGAACGTGATCAGAGGTTGTTTGGATGTTTGACGACTCGTTTTACCGTTAGTCACCTTTTGAGCATGGGTACAAAAACTATTTAGATGCTGTTCATTTTTTAACAGCAACCAGTACGACCATAGAGAAGCCCGGGGGAGCAAGAACAAACGCGATCGGATGTCGTTTGGATGTTTTACGACCCCGTTTTACCGTTCGTCCCGTTTTAAGCATGGGTACAAAAAGTGTTCAGAATCTGTTCATTTTTTAATTGCATCCAGTAGGACCATAGAGAACCCAGGGGGAGCAAGAACAAACCCGATCAGAGGTCATTTGGATGTTTTAAGACCCCGTTTTACCGTTCGTCCCGTTTTGGGCAAGGTTACAAAAACTATTCAGAATCTGCTAATTTTTTAACAACAGCCAATATGACCATGGAGAAGCAAGGGGAGCAAGAACGAAGGCGATCGGAGGTCGTTTGGATGTTTTACGACCCCGTATTACCGTAAGTCCCGTTTTGAGCATGGGTACAAAAAGTATTCAGAATCTGCTCATTTTGTAACAGCGGCAAATAGGACCATAAAGAATCTTGGGAGAGCAAGAACGAAGGCGATAGGAGGTCGTTTGGATGTTTTACGACCCCGTTTTACCGTTTGTCTGTTTTGGGCATGGGTACACAAATTATTCAGAATCTGCTCATTTTTTAACTGCACCCAATAGGACCATAGAGAATCTTGGGAGAGCAAGAACGAACGAGATCAGAAGTCGTTTGGATGTTTTACGACCCCGTTTTACCGTTAGTCCCGTTTTGAGCATGGGTACAAATATTATTCAGAATCTCCTCGTTTTTTAACAGTATCAAGTAGGACCATAGAGAAGCAGGGGGAGCAAAAGCGAACACGATCGGAGGTCGTTTGGATGTTTGACGACCCCGTTGTTCGTCCTGTTTTGAGCATGGGTATAAATAGTACTCAGAATCTGCTCATTTTTTAGCAGCAGCCAGTAGGACCATAGAGAATCGTGGGGGAGCAAGAACGACCGTGGTCGGAGGTCGTTTGGATATTTTACGATCCCATTGTACCGTTAGTCCCGTTTTGAGCGTGGGTACAAAAAGTAATTAGATGCTGCTCATTTTTTAGGAGCAGCCAGTACGACCATAGAGAAGCCCGGGGGAGCAAGAACAAACGCGATCGGATGTCGTTTGGATGTTTTATGACCCCGTTTTACCGTTAGTCCCGTTTTGAGCATGGCTACAAATATTATTCAGGATCTGCTCATTTTTTAACAGCAGCCAGTATGACCATAGAGAAGCGTGAGGGTGCAAGAACAAACTCGATCAGAGGTCGTTTGGATGTTTGACGACCCCGTTGTACCGTTTTTCCCATTTTGTTCATGGGTACAAATAGTATTCAGAAACTGCTCCTTTTTTTAACAGAAGCCAGTAGGACCATTAAGAAGCCCGGGGGAGCAAGAACGAACGCGATCTGAGGTCGTTTGGATGTTTTATGACACCATTGTACCGTTCGTCCTATTTTGAGCAAGAGTACAAAAAGAACTCAGAATCAGCTCATTTTTTAACAGCAGCCAGTAGGACCATAGAGAAGTGTGGGGGAGCAAGAACGAACGTGGTCGGAGGTCATTTGGATGTTTTACGAACCCATTTTACCGTTAGTCCCGTTTTGAGCATGGTTACAAATATTATTCAGAATCTGCTCATTTTTTAACAGCAGCAAGTAGGACCATAAAGAAGCGTGAGGGAGCAAGAACGAACGTGTTCGGAGGTCGTTTGGATGTTTGACGACCCTGTTTTACCGTTAGTCCCGTTTTGAGCATGGGTACAAAAACTATTTAGATGCTGCTCATTTTTTAACAGCAGCCAGTACGACCATAGAAAACCCCGGGGGAGCAAAAGCAAACGCGATCGGATGTCGTTTGGAAGTTTTACGACCCCGTTTTACCGTTCGTCCCGTTTTAAGCATGGGTACAAGAAGTATTCAAAATCTGCTCATTTTTAATAGCATCCTGTAGGACCATAGAGAAGCCAGGGGGAGCAAAACAAACGCGATCGGAGGTCGTTTGGATGTTTGACGACCCCGTTGTACCGTTTGTCCCGTTTTGAGCATGGGTACAAAAAGTATTCAGAAACTGGTCATTTTTTTAACAGAAGCCAGTAGGACCATTGAGAAGCCCGGGGGAGAAAGAACGAACCCGATCAGAGGTCGTTTGGATGTTTTACAACCGCATTGTACCGTTCGTCCTGTTTTGAGCATCCGTACAAAAAGTACTCAGAATCTGCTCATTTTTTAACAGCAGCCAGTAGGACCATAGAGAAGTGTGGGGGAGCAGGAATGAACGTGGTCGGAGGTCGTTTGGATGTTTTACAACCCCATTGTACCGTTAATCCCGTTTTGAGCATGGGTACAAAAAGTATTTCATTTTTTAACAGCAACCAGTACGACCATACAGAATCCCAGGGGAGCAAGAAAAAACGCGATCGGAGGTCGTTTGGATGTTTTACGACCCCGTTTTACCGTTAGTCCCGTTTTGAGCATGGGTACAAAAACTATTTAGATGCTGCTCATTTTTTATCAGCAGCGAGTACGACAATAGAGAAGCCCGGGGGACCAAGAACAAACGCGATGATCGGATGTCGTTTGGATATTTTACGACCCCATTTTACCGTTTGTCCCGTTTTAAGAATGCATACAAAAAGTGTTCAGAATCTGTTCATTTTTTAATAGCATCCAGTATGACCATAGAGAATCCAAGGGGAGCAAGAATAAACGCGATCAAAGGTCTTTTGGATGTTTGACGACCCTGTTGTACCGTTTGTCCCGTTTTGAGCATGGGTACAAATAGTATTCAGAAACTGCACATTTTTTAACAGCAGCCAGTACGACCATAGAGAAGACCGGGGGAGCAAGAACGAACGCGATCAGAGGTCGTTTGGATGTTTTACGACCCCATTGTACCGTTCGTCCTGTTTTGAACATGGGTACAAAAACTACTCTGAATCTGCTCATTATTTAGCAGCATCCAGTAGAACCATAGAGAAGCCAGTGGGCGCAAGAACAAACATGATCAGAGGTTGTTTGGATGTTTTACGACCTCGTTTTACCGTTAGTCCCGTTTTGAGCATGGGTACAAAAAGTAATTAGATGCTGCTCATTTTTTAGGAGCAGCCAGTACGACCATAGAGAAGCCCGGGGGAGCAAGAACAAACGCGATCGGATGTCGTTTGGATGTTTTATGACCCCGTTTTACCGTTAGTCCCGTTTTGAGCATGGCTACAAATATTATTCAGGATCTGCTCATTTTTTAACAGCAGCCAGTATGACCATAGAGAAGCGTGAGGGTGCAAGAACAAACGCGATCAGAGGTCGTTTGGATGTTTGACGACCCCGTTGTACCGTTTTTCCCATTTTGTTCATGGGTACAAATAGTATTCAGAAACTGCTCCTTTTTTTAACAGAAGCCAGTAGGACCATTAAGAAGCCCGGGGGAGCAAGAACGAACGCGATCTGAGGTCGTTTGGATGTTTTATGACACCATTGTACCGTTCGTCCTATTTTGAGCAAGAGTACAAAAAGAACTCAGAATCAGCTCATTTTTTAACAGCAGCCAGTAGGACCATAGAGAAGTGTGGGGGAGCAAGAACGAACGTGGTCGGAGGTCATTTGGATGTTTTACGAACCCATTTTACCGTTAGTCCCGTTTTGAGCATGGTTACAAATATTATTCAGAATCTGCTCATTTTTTAACAGCAGCAAGTAGGACCATAAAGAAGCGTGAGGGAGCAAGAACGAACGTGTTCGGAGGTCGTTTGGATGTTTTGCGACCCTGTTTTACCGTTAGTCCCGTTTTGAGCATGGGTACAAAAACTATTTAGCTGCTGCTCATTTTTTAACAGCAGCAAGTAGGACCATAGAGAAGCGTGAGGGTGCAAGAACAAACGCGATCAGAGGTCGTTTGGATGTTTTACGACCCCGTTTTACCGTTCTTCTGTTTTGGGCATGGGTTCAAAAAGTATTCAGAATCTGCTCATTTTTTAACTGCACCCATTAGGACCATAGAGAATCTTGGGAGAGCAAGAAGGAACGCGATCGGAGGTCGTTTGGATGTTTTACGAACCCGTTTTGAGAATGGGGGAGCAAGAACGAACATGGTCGAAGGTCGTTCGATGTTTTACGACCCTGTTTTACCGTTAGTCCCGTTTTGAGCATGGTTACAAATATAATTCTGAATCTCCTCATTTTTTAACAGCAGCCAGTATGACCATAGAGAAGCGTGAGGGTGCAAGAACAAACGCGATCGGAGGTCGTTTGGATGTGTGACGACCCCGTTGTACCATTCGTCCTATTTTGAGCATGGGTACAAAAAGTACTCAGAATCTGCTCATTTTTTAACAGCAGCCATTAGGACCATAGAGAAGTGTGAGGGAGCAAGAGCGAACGTGGTCCAAGATCGTTTGGATGTAATACGACCCCGTTTTACCGTTAGTCCTGTTTTGAGCATGGGTACAAAGAGTATTTAGATGCTGCTCGTTTTTTAACAGCACCCAGTAGGACCATAGAGAATCGTGGGGGAGCAAGAACGAACGTGATCGGAGGTCGTTTGGATGTTTTACGACCCCATTGTACCGTTAATCCCGTTTTGAGCATGGGTACAAAAAATATTTCATTTTTTAACAGCAACCAGTAAGACCATAGAGAACCCCGGGGGAGCAAGAACAAACGCGATCGCATGTCGTTTGGATGTTTTACGACCCCGTTTTACCGTTCGTCCCGTTTTAAGCATGGGTACAAAAATTATTCAGAATCTGCTCATTTTATAATAGTATCCTGTAGGACCATAGAGAAGCCAGGGGGAGCAAAACAAACGCGATCGGAGGTCGTTTGGATGTTTGACGATCCCGTTGTACCGCTTGTCCCGTTTTGAGCATGGGTACAAAAAGTATTCAGAAACTGCTCATTTTTTTAACTGAAGCCAGTAGGACCATTGAGAAGCCCGGGGGAGCAAGAACAAATGCGATCGGAGGTCGTTTGGATGTTTTACGATCCCATTGTACCGTTAGTCCCGTTTTGAGCATGGGTACAAAAAGTGTTCAGAATCTGTTCATTTTTTAACAGCAACCAGTAAGACCATAGAGAACCCCGGGGGAGCAAGAACAAACGCGATCAGAGGTCGTTTGAATGTTTTACGACCCCGTTTTACCGTTAGTCCCGTTTTGGGCAAGGGTACAAAAAGTATTCAGAATCTGCTCATTTTTTAACAGCAGCCAGTAGGACCATAGAGAAGCAAGGGGGACGAAGAACAAACGCGATGATCGGATGTCGTTTGGATGTTTTACGACCCCGTTTTACCGTAAGTCCCGTTTTGAGCATGGGTACAACTATTATTCAGAATCTGCTCGTTTTTTAACAGCAGCCAGTAAGACCATAGAGAAGCGTGCGGCAGTAAGAACGAACGTGATCGGAGGTAGTTTGGATGTTTTACGACGCCGTTTTACCGTTAGTCCCGTTTTGAGCATGCGTACAAAAACTATTTAGATGCTGCTCATTTTTTAACAGCAGCCAGTACGACAATAGGGAAGCCCGGGGGACCAAGAACAAACGCGATCGGATGTCGTTTGGATGTTTTACGACCGCATTTTACCGTTCGTCCCGTTTTAAGCATGGGTACGAAAAGTGTTCAGAATGTGTTCATTTTTTAATAGCATCCAGTGGGACCATAGAGAAGACCGGGGGAGCAAGAACGAACGCGATCAGAGGTCGTTTGGATGTTTTACTACCCCATTGTACTGTTCGTCCTGTTTTGAACATTGGTACAAAAACTACTCTGAATCTGCTCATTATTTAACATCATCCAGTAGGACCATAGAGAAGCCCGAGTGAGTAAGATCGAACGTGATCAGAGGTCGTTTGGATGTTTTACAACCCCATTGTACCTTTCGTCATGTTTTGAGCATGGGTACAAAAACGACTCAGAATCTGCTCATTTTTTAACAGCAGCCAGTAGGAACATAGAGAAACCCAGGGGAGCTAGAACGAACGCAATCGGATGTCGTTTGGAAGTTTTACGACACCGTTGAACCGTTCGTCCCATTTTGAGCATGGGTACATAAAGTATTCAGAATCTGCTCATTTTTTAACACCAGGCAATAAGACCATATGTGGAGGCAGCCGCTGGTTTGTAGCATAGGACGATTGGGTAGTGCATAGTTCAGACCCAACGAGATTGACGTCTTGAGTCCCATGGAGCAGAGATGCATTATAGTCTTGATGAGAGTGCTCTCATTGTATTATTTATGAGCACACTTATTTTCTGTTTTATGGGCTTTAATTTTTGGATTTTTGGTATTTTCTGGCGTTTGATCAGGGGAAGGGGATGGGACTCCCTCTGACTCGATGGCAATTTTCGAACTCATGGACCCCCTCCCTACCCTCTTTTTGGCTAGACTAGAAAAGCCCAGGGAGCAAGAACGAACGCGATCGGAGGTCGTTTGGATGTTTTACGACCCCATTTTACCGTTAGTCCCGTTTTGAGCATGGGTACAAATATTATTCAGAATCTGCACAATTTTTAAAAGCAGCCAGTAGGACCATAGAGAAGCGTGAGGGAGCAAGAAAGAACCTGATCGGAGGTCGTTTGGATATTTTACGACCCCGTTTTACCGTTAGTCCCGTTTTGAGCATGGGTACAAAAACTATTTAGATGATGCTGATTTTTTAACAGCAGCTAGTACGACCATAAAGAAGCCCGGGGGAGCAAAAACAAACGCGATCGGATGTCGTTTGGAAATTTTACGACCCCGTTTTACCGTTCGTCCCGTTTTAAGCATGGGTACAAAAAGTATTCAGAATCTGCTCATTTTTTAATAGCATCCTGTAGGACCATAGAGAAGGTAGGGGGAGCAAAACAAACGCGATCGGAGGTCGTTTGGATGTCTGACGACCCCGTTGTACCGTTTGTCCCGTTTTGAGCATAGGTACAAAAAGTATTCACAAACTGCTCGTTTTTTTAACAGAAGCCAGTAGGACCATTGAGAAGCCCGGGGGAGCAAGAACGAACGCGGTCAGAGGTTGTTTGGATGTTTTACAACCCTGTTTTACCGTTAGTCCTGCTGCACATTTTTTAACTGCAGCCAGTACGACCATAGAGAAGCCCTGGGGAGCAAAAACAAACGCGATCGGATGTCGTTTGGAAGTTTTACGACCCCGTGTTACCATTCTTCCCGTTTTAAGCATGGGTACAAAAAGTATTCAAAATCTGCTCATTTTTTAATAGCATACTGTAGGACCATAGAGAAGCCAGGGGGAGCAAAACAAACGCGATAGAAGGTCGTTTGGATGTTTGACGACCCCGTTGTACAGTTTGTCCCGTTTTGAGCATGGGTACAAATAGTATTCAGAAACTGCTCATTTTTTTAACAGAAGCCAGTAGGACCATTGAGAAGCCAGGGGGAGCAAGAACGAAATCGATCAGAGGTCGCTTGGATGTTTTACGACCCCATTGTACCCTGTTTTGAGCATGGGTACAAAATGTACTCAGAATCTGCTCAGTTTTTAATAGTAGCCAGTAGGACCATAGAGAAGTGTGGGGGGAGCAAGAACGAACGTGGTCGGAGGTCGTTTGGATGTTTTACGACCCCATTGTACAGTTAGTCCCGTTTTGAGCATGGGTACAAAAAGTATTTAGCTGTTGCTCATTTTTTAACAGCAACCAGTACGACCATAGAGAAGCCCGGGGGAGCAAGAACAAACTCAATCGGATGTTGTTTGGATGTTTTACGACCCCGTTTTACCGTTCGTCCCGTTTTAAGCATGGGTACAAAAAGTATTTAGAATCAGCTCATTTTATAACAGCTGCAAATAGGACCATAAAGAATCTTGGGAGAGCAAGAACGAACGCGATCGGAGGTCGTTTGGATGTTTTACGATCCCGTTTTACCGTTCGTCTGTTTTGGGCATGGGTACAAAAAGTAATCAGATCTTGCTCATTTTTTAATAGCAGCCAATAGGATCATAGAGAATCCTGGGAGAGCAAGAACGAACGCGAACGGAAGTCGCTTTTTTTTTCTTAAACCTTGTCAAAGAGACAAGGGTTGCGTGTTAAATAAAAGGAGGACAAATATGTACATGAGGGTCCCAAAAGGAACAAAAAAAGCGAAAGAGAATTGGGTTTTGAACACGCTCAAAAGCCCAATACCAAAGTCAAAAAGGAAAGCAACAAGTACAAAAGAAGACCTAAAGCTCAATCATGGTCGGAAGGACGAAGATATGGCACTTCAGATCGTTCCAACTCCAAAATGGCCTTCGATCGATTGGGACACTGATAAATACTCCAATTGAAGGAAGAGGCTGAAATTCTTGCTTCCCTAGTTACCAAATCAGCCGCTCAGTTTGCTTCCCTGAATGCGTGGACATGCTCTACACCAATGGATCGAAAGGAGAATTGAAGCTGTTGAGTGTGAATAAGGTCAATCCAATTTTGCTTTCCTTTTGACACCATTTCAAAGCAAAAATTGCTGCTTGGATCTCCGCTTGTAATGGTCCTCCCGCTCTAATATGGGTACCGAACGCTTCAATAAGTCTGCCCTGGTGATTTCTGATAACTCCTCCTATACCTGCTTTACCTTCCTTGTAAGATCCGTCAATGTTGACCTTTAATTTGCCTGCAGGAACGGGGTGCCATTTGATAATATGGGGAGGAGATTTAGCTTTGGAGGTAATCTTCACATGGAAGTAAGAGGCAGCCTCTGAAGACCCTTTCCAGTGCTTACTTCTAAGATGGGAGGTTCTGCCCAGCACACAAATCAGGTGATTAATCCTGGCTATGATAGCAGCTTTCTCATATTTGGCCCCTTCATGTTTTGCTTTGTTTATGAATTCCCATAGTATACCAATGATAATGGTAGGCATTATGTGGGTGATGTGCCCTTTAGTGTTATGCTCAGTGCACCATAAATTGAATAGCTTGATATATATTGTGGATGAATTGTCTATTCAGTCCAAATATAGCACTGTAGTCTCCCACACCTCCTTGGCAATGTTGTTGTTGAAAAAGATGAGTTGGAGTGTTTCTTCCTCAGAACAACAAATGCACTTAGATGCCATAGCAATGCCCCTCTTTTTAAGTATGATATCAGCAGGTAGCCAGTTGAGAGCTAATCTCCAGGCTGTAAAAGAGTATTTTTTGGGAATACTGTTTTGCCATATATGATTCATGTAGGGGAATTTTCTAGATGTCTGCATGTAGTGATCCCATGTTCCCCTAAATGAAAAGGATCCATCCTTGGAGAGTTTCCAGCTGATAGTATCCTGTTATGCTGTGATGGTGATATAACTCATTTCCTCCCTTTGCTTTTGAGTGAGAACAACAATTAATCTATTCCAATTCCAATCTCCATTATGCCAGAATTCATTAACTTTGGTGTTACTCTGATTGGCAGCATCCAGGGGACCTGACGGAAGCCAAGAATCAACCCAGAAGTCCACCTCCCCTTTGCCCAAAATCCATCCAATAGCAGCCTCAGCTTTGCCTCTGATTTCTGTAAGGTTCCTCCAGAGTTTTGAATCATCTTTATGTAGCTTTGCATGGTAAGGGTGCCTAAGCCTGCAGTATTTAGCTAACATATATCTGCTCCATAAGTTATTCCTTGCTCTAATCCTGTACCAAGCCTTACAGTAAGGCACCTCATATATATCACATAAATCCCTCATGTTGACACCACCTTCATCATAAGGGAAACATAAAGTTTTCCAGCTGCACCAATGAGCACCTTCTCCCCAAAGGAATTTATTGAGAAGCTTATCAACTTTATCTTTGATCTTAAGAGGCATTTTGTGTATATGGAGGATATACACAGGGATAGTGGAGAGGACAGATTGAAGCAGAGTTTAGATGGAGAATGAAAGGAACTATCCCTCTCCATATCGTTGGATAATGGGTTTTAGGATTCATCCGTGGATGCAGGATGCAGTCATGGAAAAGAAGAATAAGGTTTAATTGATTACCCCAGCCCAGGAAGTTTTAGCACAAGCAAATCGTGGAGACGCAGCCTTATTGGGAAATGACTGGAGCTTTGGCCTATGTTGGAGTATGTGGAGAAGCGCCTTCTGTCATTTTAGGTTAGGAGGCAGAATGCATCTCTTATGTGAAGGAAACACTTTTCAAATGGAAGGTAGCCCAGTGCTTTCGCTTTCTATCACGAAAACTAAGAGCAAATCACCCCGCAGTGACCCGGATCTGTATGTCCAAGCTTTGCATACGGGAGACTCTAATTGAATGAGAAAAGGCAAGAAAGAGTGGCTCGACAGGCGTTCACCGTCAACATAATGGAATATGTTATAGTAGACTTAAACCAAGAATGTGGTACGCCCCTATTTGTATTATCACATTTCACACTATGCCTGGTTCACTGGTATCTTAATAGTCCAACGGTAGAAACACTATCAAGGGGCAACCCCAAGTAGGAATGCTATTCGGGGAAGAGACAGGTCCACCACAGACAAACATGAAGTGAAGGGGCGCGCTAGTCATTTCCTTTCTATCTATATGCCGATTGATATGGCTATTCGTACCTTTTTTCTCAATCCCTTGCGCCGTGTTTTGAAGTCTGTATCGCACTAATGAGAGGAGGTGGCACCTTAGAGTTTGTTGATGAAGAACATCATTCACAAGAGTCAACTGTGGCCTAAAGTAGGAACTAGATCTGACGCTACAATCCATAGAAATGTCATATGGGCGTCGGATGCTTCTTTTCTAAGAAGAATAAGGGGAACTAGGAGTGGGGTCGGGGTCTGCTGGGTCTGGGAGCTGTATGAATTGGACTGTCTCTCTCTTCTTGTATCTATCATCATGGGCCAAAGCCCAATCTTCACCAGCCATGCCATGTTCTCTTGCTGAGTACTCCATGCCTTCTATCTTGATGCATACCTGTTGCTGCGATCGGTCTGTCTGAACTAATACTCCCGTCCGCTTGCGCTGCGCTTTCGTCTCGGGGTGTGAAGTTGAAGTGGCGGGACCGACTGCTTCGCCTAACTCAGATTCGAATTGATACTAGTCTTTCTTCATTCTCAGGTCTGTCATTGCCTGCCAAGAGTGGACGGATTGGCTGCCGTGGGCCCACTAAACCCTCGCCCCTTGGGGCCTGGGGAGGCAACCTTAACGGCGTAAGCACCTTTCTATCAACTCAAGGCAGGAAATGCGCATAGCCACGATGGAATTTACTCTAGTAGACCACTACTCGATGGTGGAACACGGGACTTGTAGTAGATGACTAGTCTGTCTTCAACCAATTACCAATTATCATATATAGAGAGTCGTGTCATTGTGTAGAGAAATGGCCACTAAGAGAATGGGATGGATGTCTGAGCGGTTGAAAGAGTCGGTCTTGAAAACCAAAGTATTGATAGGAATACATGGGGTTCGAATCCCTCTCCATCAGCAAGGTCATAAGTTCTCTCTTGCGTTATCTATAGATAAGAACGAATCAGATCGACTCGACTGATATGATAGATGGAATGGTAGTTTGTGTTATGATTGAGTTAGGACCTTGTCTCCCTTTCATTATCTTCCACTCTCCTTGTATAGGTTGGGAAAGGGCCGGGTGGATTACCTTAGGGAGCTAAATCGAAGATCCCGGTGGTCTTGTGAGTGGTTGATAAACTCTGATTGCAGTTTTCGTTAGGCAGTACCATAGCTGTGAGGCATAACAGACAAAGAAAACGGTGGAGACTTTTAGGTAGAAGGTGAGGACCCTAATGAATCGACTATGAAGGGGGCTGTTAGCTACATCAGTGCTCAAATTCATGAATCCTTATTGCCCTGGCTTCAATGATCAACCCCTGGCACATTTCGATTTGGATCTTCGGATTGGGCCATCCTCGTCCTCAGGACCCAGCACAATATTCTTTAACTATATTTCCTTTAAATAAAAGATGTTAAAGGTGTTGATACGTCCTATCCATATTGAAAGCTTACCCTCTTCCACACATTACCAGTGGATGCTACAGCTGCTATCACTTTGGCTGCAGGAGGGGAATGAGTAGTTGAACCAAATAGAGTTGAATTTGGATGGTTCCGCTATCGGGTTTTCCTTATAGCTCTGGAGTCTGCAGAACCAGGGATTTCTATTAAAAAACACACGGGTTTCAACCTCTAACACTTGAATTTGATCCTGGAGGTTGAAGAGACAAAAGAGAGCCATTTCCAACACAGATTTTCTCATGGAATGAGTTGGAGAAGAAAAGAGAAGATTACCCGGAATTAAGAGATAGGACTTGTCCGGGTGTAAAGGAAGAAAGTGTGAGAGGCATCTTTTTTTTCCCAATAGGAAACTCCTAGCTCTAAGACTCGCTTTTTGGATGAGATAACGAAGATGAGAAGCCTAAAAAAAAAAGAAAAACTCAACTGGTAGAAGGCCAGGAAGAAGTGAAGTGTCAATCTGCCAAAGGTAGAAGAACTAGAGTGCTTATGCTCTCGTCACTAGTCACTAGGGCCGAAGGTTAGCAAGCCTGTCCCTAGGTCAGCTCTATCTTATCTACTGAGGTTATTCAGGGATAGAGATCGACATGGATGGGGTACTACTGCGGATCCCAATTGAAGGAGTAGTTGGAAGGTCTTCAATGATCCGTATATCTTCTTTCTTTTTTTTCATTAGCATTACATTCGAAAGAATGGTCTTTCTCGCTATGGCTCCATTTCAAGTATTTGACCTGATCCAAAAGAATTCCAAAAAGAAAATGCCAAAAGCCTAATGGTGACTATGTCTCTCAAACTAATTGAAGGTAAGTGGAGGGCGTTTAGGTTGCTTGAGGGGAAAATAGGGAAGTGGCACTCTACTAACAAGTGGAGGGGCATGGTCAACAACAACATTGCATCTGTCTGCTTAGTCAAGTCCCGCATGAATCGATTCTGCCCAAAACTGGACGAACGGTAAAATGGGGTCGTAAAACATCCAAACGACATCCGATCGCGTTCGTTCTTGCTTCCCCGGGCTTCTCTATGGTCCCTACTGGGTGCTCTTAAAAAATGAGCAGATTCTGAATACTTTTTGTAGCCATTCTCAAAACAGGACGAACTGTAAAACGGGGTCGTAAAACATCCCAACGACATCCGATCACGATCGTTCTTGCTCCCCCGGGCATCTCTATGGTCCTACTGGCTGCTGTTAAGAAATGAGCAGATTCTGAATACGTTTTGTACCCATGCTCAAAACAGGACGAACGGTAAAACGGGGTCGTAAAACATCCAAACGACCTCCGATCGCGTTCCTTCTTGCTCCCCCTTTGGGTGTTGTAATATGTAATTTGATAACAGTTTTAATAATCCGTACATTATTTATTTAACATTCGTGCCACTTTATTTGATGAATAACACAAAACATGGCATTGCATCTTATTTTTTCCTTTAGGGTTTTAAGGTTCTCATATTCATCCTTTTTTGTCTTTGGGTGTTGTAATATGTAATTTGATAACCCTTTTTATAATACGTGCATTATTTATTTAACATTCGTGCCACATTATTTGATGAATAACACAAAACGTGGCATTTCATCTTATTTTTTCGTTTAGGGTTTTAAGGTTCTTATATTCGTCCGTTTTTGTGTTTTTTTTTCTTTGGGTGTTGTAATATGTAATTTGATAAAACTTTTGATAATCTGTGAATTATTTATTTAACATTCGTTCCACTTTATTTGATGTATAACACAAAACGTGGCATTTTGTCTTATTTTTTCGTTTATGGTTTTAAGGTTCTCATATTCGTCCTTTTTTGTCTTTTTTTTATCTTTGGGTGTTGTAATATGTAATTTGATAAGACTTTTGATAATCCGTGAATTATTTATTTAACATTCGTGCTACATTATTTGATGAATAACACAAAACGTGGCATTTCATCTTATTTTCTCGTTTGGGGTTTTAAGGTTCTCATATCCGTCCGTTTTTTTTTTCTTTTTTTGTCTTTGGGTGTTGTAATATTTAATTTTATAACACTTTTGGTAATCAGTGAATTATTTATTTAACGTTCGTTCCACTTTATTTGATGAATAACACAAAACGTGGCATTTCTTCTTATGTTTCCGTTTAGGTTTTAAGGTTCTCATATTTGTCATTTTTTGTCTTTTTTTGTCTTTGGGTGTTGTAATATGTAATTTTTTTTTTTTTTTTTAAGCGAAACCCAACAGGGGTTACGTGTTACCATTCAAACAAAACAAATACATAGTCTCGCGAGCGCATCGCAACAGTAAACAATGCAAGACAAGAAAATAAACTAGAGCCCTCCATAATGGAATTTTAGGAAGTCTAGCAAGATAGAAGACAAGGAGGGACCCCAAAACTCCTATTCAGGACAAGGGCCAAGTCTCCAAACCGCTGCATGGGATACATACACCCTTCATCCCCCCCTCCTGCATCTCTGCAAGAGTGTATGCACTTACCACGTCAAACCCCCCATCCCTGCGGTAAGAGAACCTTGCCCCCAGCAAGCATCAGGACAAGGACCAAGTCTCCAAACCACTACATGGGGTACATACACCCTTCATCCCCCCCTCCTGCATCTCTGCAAGGGTGTATGCACTTGCCATGTCAAACCCCCCATCCCTGTGGTAAGAGAACCTTGCCCAATAACAAGCCGGAGAATAGAAGTAGTGGAAGTCCCAGCCATACCCCCGGATCCGGCGCTAGAAAACACCCAAAACCCAGAATAGGAGAGCCCCTGAAAAATGTACATATGCGCTCGAAGAAACATGGGGAGCGCGCTCAGCAGATCTATATATAAATAGCTATGCCAGCAAAGGTGATGCAACAACTCTATCCCTCTCTGGCTCAGTCAATAACTCCAGCTGTAATATCAATCTCGGACACAATCTCAGTAGACGACCCCGAAGCATATGAAATGCAAATATGCCCGTCGCCTATCGATCCAGCCCGAAACGAGAACCTCCAGTGCTCATGTACCTGCAAAATGAACACAATCAACCTCTAGAGGTTCCGTCACTCCTACACAGGAGATCAAAAGGGCATTAACATATATAGCTCCCTGGAAACAGGTGCTATAGATGTACCCCCCCCATTTGAAGTCGATATTAGATGAAAAAAATATGCCCAAGGACCACCTGCAAGCCATAGCAAACTGAACGATGTTAGCAAATAAAGAAGTCTCCTCTCCCAGTCGCCATATGAAACTAGTGCGTGGGAAGAAAGCAATTAAAACAGCGTCTTGCGATTGTAAACGCGACAAAATAAACCATGTACACTGTAAGCTAAATAAAGGAGCTTTTAAAATAAAATCCCAGGAAGTCTAGCGAGCAGGGGAGGGGAAGTGTAGGAGCGCAAACTCCTACCTCCCCTTCCGTGCTCATATGCCAGAAAACACCCAGGATTTTGTAATAAAAGGCTCTGTAGCCAACAATGATAAAAGCGCTCTGAAATAAAACAATGTGAGCACGCTCAGCTAAAATAATCAATCCCAGCATCTCGATGGGTGGGAACGGATCTCTAAAAAGAGAGCTAGACACGCCCTCTACGAATGTAAGGGATGCCTAGTTGCTCTAGGCGGACGATGGCCCGAAGCCGGGGTAACTCCTCTCCTGGCCGCCAATGATAGGAAGTATTGGTAGTGGCAGCTAATTTGGCCATATAGTCCGCGGCGTGTTTTCGTTCCCTCCAAATATGGAGCATGTCAGCCTCCGTTGCCTTCACAAGCCGGTGAGCCTCTAGGATATGAGATCTCAACGTCCAAGGCCCTCTAAGATGGGCGAGAGCATGAAAGAGCTGAGCCGAGTCCGTTTCAACCTGCAATAATAAGAGCACGAAGCTCTGCTTCAAAAGGGGAAGCTGCCACAATAGGAGCCGAAGACGCCCAAAGCATGCCGCCTTGATCGTCTCGGAGAATAGCCCCAGCACCCGCGTTTTGTCTCCCATAAGAGCCATCTATGTTCAGTTTAGTTCTTCCCTCTGCCGGCCGTAGCCAACCCACAAGAATAGGTCGAATGGCCGTGGGGGCAACAATGAGGCATTTCCACTTTCGGGCAACTTCGAGATCACCTTTCCAAGCATCTAACCGACCGTAGCCCGCTCCAAACCAAGACGTGATGGTCCATTTAATACGGGCTAAGATCTGTGATGTTTTAAACACCCCTCCTTGATGCTTAGCCTTGTTGCGAGCCTCCCAAATAGCATAGAGGGTGACAAGAGGAACAAGCCGACGAATGTGACCTTTATGCAAAGTACTCATGCTCCAAACCTCAAAAATATGGTGGATAGATCTAAATTGTTGATTAAAAATCCCAAAGTCAGTGCCCAGGTGTGCCCAAACCTCCCTAGCCACTACATTCTCTATAAACACGTGCTCCAAAGTCTCCGTTTGTGTGCAACAAACACACTTAGACACTAACGTGACACCCTTGTGTTGCATCCGTGCATCAACAGGAATAAGATTTTTGCATACTCGCCACACAGTCATAGACATAGCTGGAGGAAAAGAACTATGCCACAAGGTATCAAACAGGCGAATAGGGGGCCCTCTAACTGCAAGGGCCTTGTAGACGTCTGCGAATGCGAAGACGCCATCAGGCGCATCTTTCCATACCAACGAATCAAGAGAACCATGGTGGATAGGCGTAGCAATAATGGCTGAGAGCGTGGGCGCATCAACCATCTCTCGTATTTTAGCAACATCCCACTCGCCATTTACCCAAACATCATGCACCCGGAGCTTGGAATCTTTTTGGTGCGTAGAAAGTGGCGTAGGTAAGCCCTCAACCATCCAAGAATCATTCCAAAACTGGCACCGCCCATCTCCAGTGGGTACGAGGCTCCGCGTACTCACGCCCCTTAGTGATAAATTTCCAACAACTCGAGTGACCCGGATAGATTTTTGCGTCTGCGGGGTCATACTTGCTGCAGTACTTGGACTTCATGAAATCACTCCATAAAGTATTCCCTATTCTGAATCGAACCCATGCCTTAATACTGCACACTTGATTGATAATGCTGAAGGACTTAACATTGAGCCCTCCTTCAGCATAACCTATACATTCACGTTCCCACCTTGCCCACTGA
This sequence comes from Echium plantagineum, assembly GCA_003412495.2. Taxonomy (NCBI): domain Eukaryota; kingdom Viridiplantae; phylum Streptophyta; class Magnoliopsida; order Boraginales; family Boraginaceae; genus Echium; species Echium plantagineum. The sequence continues at coordinate 31,156 of QFAX02000413.1, forward strand.
TACTTACCCCATAAGAAACCATTACATATATTCTGGATCTTTTTCCCCGTGCCCACCGGCAAACCAATGGTGTGAAGGAGGTGTAGAGGTTGCGCCATCAACACAGTTTGGAGCAAAGTGAGACGTCCACCATATGATATTTGTGTTGCTGCCCAGTTTGTAATCTTGGTAGACAACTTGTCTGTCAATTGATCAAACAGAAAACACCTTTGACGACCTTTAAATATTGGAGTCCCCAAGTACAAAAAAGGAAGCTTCTTCCTACGGAACCCAGTAACCTGTTCAACAATATTTGCTCTAGCGTCACTGGCTTTACTGGAGACTATACAGGTGCTCTTTGCAGCACTCACTCGTTGACCTGAAATATCCTGATAATGAGCCAGCCAATCCATAACTATCTTCAGCGAGCTCCCCTTAGCATTACAAAAAAGAACACAATCATCTGCAAAGGCTAAGCAAGGGACCACCACAGAGCCTCCACCATTGTATTGAATGTCAGGGTTCTGCTCGTGAAGACGAGCGAGACCCCTGAGTAAATATTCTTGAGCAATGATAAAAAGGGCAGGTGAAAGCGGATCTCCCTGACGGACTCCCTTGTGCGCTTGGAAGTAACCTTGAAGCTCACCATTAATGATAACAGAGAACCATGATTGGTCAATACACCCCACAATAAGGTCAACCCATTCACTAGCAAAACCAAATGCGGAAAGAATTTTCTTCAAAAACTCCACGACAATCGGTCAAAAGCTTTCATCATGTCCAGCTTCAGAATGGCGTTACCCCCCCCCCCCCTTGACGGCCGGTCAATCTCATGTGTAAGTTCCTGTGCAAGCATAATGTTGTCATAGATGCTCCTGCCATTAACAAAGCCAGCCTGCATCGGAGAGATAATCTTGGGTAGCAAGGACCCCAATCTGGTGTTGATGACCTTGGTAATAATTTTATTGAAGAACGTACACAGACTGATAGGACGATACTGACTCCATGTCTGAGCATTAAGAGATTTAGGGATCAGACAGAGCGCAGTAGAGGTGATGCCCTTAGGCATCTTCGTGCCGGCAAAGAAAGCTATAATAGCAGCCTCCAAATCACACTCGATGATGTCCCAAAAAGTTTGGTAAAAAACCCCATTAAACCCATCAACCCCAGCTGCACTGTCTTTGCTTAGACCAAAAACGGCCTCCCGAATTTCGCTTCTATTAGGACGGGCCATCAACATACAGTTGTCCTCACCTGTGATAAGCGAAGGGATACAATCAATCAAATCTGCCTCGCCAATGTCCTCCTCCTTAAATAGTTCTTGAAAATAATTTATCGCAGAATCCGAGAGCTCCTGCTTGTCTGTAATCCAGTCATCATCTCGCATAATGCCCGAGATGTGGTTCCTCTTGCGACGCTGCTTGACATAGGAGTGAAAGAACCTCGTGGATTTGTCACCCTCTTTCAGCCAGTGACAGCTACTCTTCTGCTTCCAGTAGGCGTCCTCCATTGACATCCATCGCAGCTGATTCGCCTTGGCCAATTGCAAGGCTATGCGGTCTTGCTCATTTTTGGAATCCTCAAACTTAGCCTCACATATAGCAACCTCGTCTTCTAATTGTTCGACCCTAGAGAACACATTCCCAAAGGTATTTTTGTTCCAATGCTTGAGCTCACCCTTGAGACGTTTCAATTTATGCCAAAATTTATTGATGTCATCACCCCAGGAGGGTGTATCCCAGGAAGCCGCCACCAGCTCTCTGCATCCTTCATGCTGCACAGACATATTTTGAAATCGAAAGCTTGATTTGTAGAAGTCGCCCCCTTTCTTACAATCAATCAAAAGAGGAGCATGATCAGATCCCGTACGCGGGAGATGTCGCACACTAATTGCAGAGAAAACATCAAGAAAGCCAGGATTTGTGAGGACTCTATCCAAACGTTTGAACTTCGTCCCCTGAACCCATGTGTAGTCCGACCCTATATAACCTGCGTCCTCCAAATTGCAATCAATAGCGCACTGAATAAACTCATCCATACTAGGCTGCGGACGACAACCTGAGATTTCACTATTCGACAAGACGCAGTTAAAATACCCCATGACTATCCAAGGAAGACTGGGGTCAACGACCTCAGCAAGGTTACTCCAAAGAGTACGACGCTCGAAGGAGCGCATGCCGCATAAACAACTGTAAGAAAGAAATCTTCTACTCCAACAACAGACACTTTAGCATGTAGCATCTGACCTTCGTCTCGGAGAATTTGAATCGTGTGGTCATCGCCCCACATTAACCAAATTTTATTAGTGACATTAGCAGATCCATGAGAAAACTGTAACTTGTTACATAACAATGGCAATTTTTTAACTGAGATCATGGGCTCCTGAATACATAAAATTGAGAACTTATGGAGCCTCCGAAGTGATTGAATCCTCCTACGTGTGGGCGAATTGCCAACCCCACGTAGATTCCAACATAATATTTTATTCGACATCGGAAAGGTCCTTCCTTTCCTTCAAATTATGTGCTTGGTCCATGAGAAAAGTGTAGCGTCTGGGGGCCATAGACCTGATAACATTCTTGGAGCGGAGATGATGATAGCTCTTAATAATGCCATCAATATCTCTACCTTGCTTACTAAAAGATGACTTTGGAGAGCTCGGAAGGGAGGAGGCACTCCTAGAGGAAGTAACCTCAGTAAAAACCTCCAAGTTTTCCAAGTCAAGATACCTATTCTGCGTAGCAACCGAGGTGATCGGTGTGGGTGGTGCATTGATCTTTGCACAGTTTTTGGGAGGAACAACAACCCACGGCCCTGAGTCTGAAGTGGATGGAGTATCCCTGATCACTGCTGTGCCCTGCCGGCTCTCCTTCAGCTCCTTGACATTGTCAAGTATCCTCCCCAAGAGATTGGCCAGCTCCTTGCTCAAGGATTGGCTCTGGAAGTGCATCACCCTTCTTAGTCAAATCATTGTGCTCCTGAGATGGCACAACTGGCACCGCATTGGGCATCACAACCTGTGTCTGGCCATTCTGGGAGCTATTCTTAGCCTCAATAGTGACGTCTACCTTTGCTTTTTCCTGCCACCGCATGGTAGCACGCCCCTTCCTCCGACGTCTCCTAGAAGCAACACGATCCTGATTGGCCCTCTCGATCTGCAAGGGACCATTCCGACTTTCTGAGTCAATTGTCTTCTGCTGCACGATGTTCTGCACCGAGGGGGCGACACCCATCTTACACTGAGAGTTAGCATGACCCAGATGCCGGCATTTGGTGCAATAGGTAGGCATATCCTCGTAAGTGACTTTCTGCGTAAACCCATCTCGAATTACCGCACCACTGCTCAAAACACGCTCAAATCCGACCCATACCTCAGGGGGTTGAGGTTGGGCCACATCGAGCTCGACGCAAATACTAGCACAACCCAACTGAGTTCTAGTCGTATTTAAGTGATCAATGCATAAGGGTTTCCCCACGCAACTAGCAACAGATAATAATGAGACACTCTCATACATATAAATCGGCAATTTAGGCAAATTAATCCAGATAGGGCACACAGATGACTCAATAGATGCATCAAAATCAGGTGTCCACTTAAACACTCTCATAGGGCTGCCAGAAATATACCAAGTATTGCGTAACCAAATTCTAATGAAATCTTCAATTAAAACGCATTCAATAATTAAATGCCTCTCATCATATATCGACAGGTTGTATTCGCCCTTAAGCTTAATATTAGTGAAGAATTCTCGAATATCAGTAATAGTAGGACGGCCATGAGAGAATTTCCAACTAAGACATGTTTCATAGAGGCAAGAAATCTATCCTTATCCTCAACCTTAAAGAAAACCGCCGGTTTACCTTCAAAGGAAGCAGTAGGTACTAAAGCGGAAGGCTCGGGGATGTCATACCTTCTGATGCTATCACGTGTGTGTTGAGTTCCAGAGGCACCCCTTCTCACGGTTTGGGCATAGGATGGCTTAATTCCCACGCCTGCATTGGTCTTGCTCGTGCCCTCGATAGCTTCAACTGAAGCAGTAGGTACTACTGTTTCCCTTTGCTGGTTGGCATACCTCCTGGTGCCATCACGATCGTGTTGAGGTGTAGAATGACCCCTCTTCACGGTTTGGCCATGGGCTAGCCCCATTTCCACGCCAAGATTGGTCTTGCTCGTGCCCTCCAAGTCGGCAACATTCTGATTAGTACTAGGGACAGATCCAACAGTAGCATGAGTCAATTTACTCCTTAACAAGCCATCTCCGTAACCATGGAGTGTTGATGTATGTGTGTGGTCCAAGTAGCATCCACCTTGCGGGCCTCACCCTTATGTGAACCCTCATCCACACTTGTACTTTGTATCACCAAGTGGGCTGCTTCGTCGTTGTGGGCTTCGCGGTCTGGGCCCAAGGTTGCAAGAGGCGACAAGTCAGCATTGGCTTGGGTAGTGACATGGCTCGAGCGTGTCCCCAGAGAAGTGGTGGATCCTTGCGCTTGGGTGGGTCCAATTGTAACCGGGCTAGGGTTATGGTCCGTTCGAATAGCAATCACAGCCCCGCGTGGCTCCATCTCTCCTGGGCTTGTAGCTGCCAAATTCATCATAGGATCTGGGCCTAAACAAGGAAGCACCTTAGCCTGGGTCGAAGTAGTGGCCCCCTTGTTCGACAAAACGATCGGCGTAGGGTTTTGATCACCCAAATCTGTTTTTCTCGCACCCATCAGATCTAGGCCTCCAGGATTCAGATTATACATTGAAGGAGGGTCTTGAGAGGGTCGCGACATGCCCTGAACATTGGTGGGCACATCCGTTTGCACCATAGATGGATGGGCAGAATTGTAGGTGCCGAAATCTAGAGAATTATCTAATCTGGACGCACCAATTGAGGGAGGGCTGTCGTGGGTGGTGTTGGCCATTGTAATAGCAGCATTCTGACCAAGATTCATGCCTTCAAGAGGTGTGGGCACCATTCGAATCCAGCTGTGCAATCTGGGCCGCCCAGTTTGCATTAGGGTTTTGCCCTCCAAGGTTTTTCGGACATCATGGAGGCTTGGGATAGCAGATCGATTGGTGATGGGGTGGGTTCCCTGCATTATGGGGTGCAAAGTGAGCACTAATCGAAGCCTCAAAGGTGGTGGCACCACCCGTATCCAACTGACCAGCCGTTGCCGCCCAATTAGGGTTCCCTAGATCCAAATTTTTCGGTTTTATTAAGGGCTTCACCAACCAAAACAGGGGGAGTGATGGAGGCGTGCCCTACCACAGTAGGTGGCAAGGGCTGAGGTGGTGGGCTCACCTCCAACCATAGGAGGTCAGAGGTGGTGGTGAGGGCGGCTGAGATTTAGAAAAAGAATAGGGCAAGAATCGCCCTTCTAGAGAGAAAACTAGAGAGAGTTTTTCTAGAGAGCTATTTTGTTTTTTGTTGTAATATGTAATTTCGTTGTAATATGTAATTTGATAACACTTTTGATAAATCCGTGCATTATTATTTAACATTCGTGCCACTTTATTTGATGAATAACACAAAACGTGGCATTTTCGTCTTATTGTTTTACTTTAGGGTTTTAAAGGTTCTCATATTCGTCCTTCTTTGTCTTTTTTTGTCTTTTGGTGTTGTAATTGTAATTTTTTTTTTTTGCAAATCCCAACAGGGGTTACGTGTTACCATTCAAACAAACAAATACATGTCTCGCGAGCGTATCGCATCAGTAAACAATGTAGCCAAGAAAATAAACTAGAGCTCTCCTTAACGGAAATTTAGGAAGTCTAGCAAGATAGAAGGCAAGGAAGGACCCCAAAACTTTCTATTCAGGACAAGGACCAAGTCTCCAAACCGCTGCAATGGGATACACATACCCTTCATCCCCCCCTCCTGCATCTCTGCAAGAGTGTATGCACTTACCACATCAATCCCCCATCCCTGCGGCAAAGAACCTTGCCCCCAGCAAGCATCAGGACAAGGACCAAGTCTCCAAACCACTACATGGGGTACATACACCCTCATCCCCCCCCCCTCCTGCATCTCTGAAAGAGTGTATGCATTTGCCACGTCAAACCCCCCATCCCTGTGGTAAGAGAACCTTGCCCAACAGCAAGCTGGAGAATAGAAATAGTGGAAGTCCCAGCCATACCCCCGTATCCAGCGCTAGAAAACACCCAAAACCCAGAATAGGAGAGCCCCTGAAAATATACATATGCGCTCGAAGAAACAAGGGGAGCGCGCTCATCAAGTCTATCTATAAATAACTATGCCATCAGAGATGATGCAACAACTCTATTCCTCTCTGGCTCAGGCAATAACTCCAGCTGTAATATCAATCTCGGACAAAATCTCAGCAGACGACCCCTATCCATATGAAATGCAAATGTGCCCGTCGCCTATCAATCCAGTCCAAAACGAAAGCCCTCCAATGCTGATGTACCTGCAAAATGAACACTATCAACCTCTAGAGGTTCCGTCACTCCTACATAGGAGATCAAAAGGGCATTACATATATAGCTCCCTGGAGACAGGTACTATAGATGTACCCCCCCATTTGAAGTCGACATTAGATGAAAAAATACGCCCAAGGACTACCTGCAAGCCATAGCAAACTCAGCGATGTTAGCAAATAAAAAAATGGGGACTATCATCTAGTCCGCCGTATATAAGGAAGACCAATCTGCTCCAATCTGATCAAAGCTCGGAACTGTGAAGTCTCCTCTCCTAGTCTCCATGTGAATCGGGTACCGTGCCTCACTGCGTGCTTGGCCATGTAATCTGCAGCATGATTACGCTCGCGCCAAACATGACCAAGCTTCGACTGTAAGAACTCCAGCAAACCTCCTGATGAGCATGATCCTAGACCTCAAATGCCATGGACCCCCATCGTGCTGAATAGCCTGCATCAGCTGTAAGGAATCCGTCTCTACATGTAGACCCCCATAGGAATGCTCAAGAACCCATCTCAAAACCACCACCATAGACTCAACCTCAGCCTCGAAAGCAGAACTAGCAAGGATAGGGAACGCAACTGCCACAATGAGATGACCATCATCACCCCTCAAAACCCCACCCGAGCCACAACCGGACTAACTGAATGAGCCATCAATGTTAAGTTTGGATTTACCACTAGGGGGCGAATCCAACCAACTAATCTAGGTGGGTTACTGTTCTTAGCTAAAACACCCAAGCCCCAATTACGAGCCACCTCGTGATTACCCCGCCAACGGTCATAAGACCCAAACCCAGCATCACACCAAAAGAGAACAGGCGAAAATATGATGCCTGATCCTATCATAGCGAGGGGGCCCCCTCATGCTTACTCTCGTTCTCGCCACCCATAAAGCATATAAAGTGGCAATAAGAACAAGGTGTCTAACGTGCCCCTCCGAAGTGGAGCTCAGGAGCCACGCCTCTATAGCCCCCCTAAGAGAGCTAGTATGATCATACCTGATGCCGAATACGGAACCCAGATAGCGCCATACCTTGCTTGCCACCTCATTATCCCAAAAGACATGAGCCAGCGTCTCCGTATTAGAGCAGCAAACACACCGAGATGGTAAGGAAACTCCTCGGCGCTGCATTAGCTCATCAACGGGAATGAACCCCCTGGACACACGCCAGGCTAATATAGACATCATTTTCGGGAAGGTGGAATGCCAGATAAGACTGTGCAGATAGGGGGATCGTTAGAGGGAGCAATCTCCCTATACACCTGCCGAAAGGATAATTGACCATCCCGGTTCCTTTCCACACTGCAACATCCTTATCCGAATAGATAGGAATAGAGATAGTTTATCTGACAGTGTCAGAGTCAACCATGTCGCTGAGCAGACCCTGGTTCCATTCCCCATTCTGCCAGAGCTGATTGACGCGCAGATTACTATCGATTGCATGACTCTCCAAGGGAACAAGAACCTGAAACCCCACGACTCTTCCCAGAATCTACAATCACCCTTGCCAAGAACCCAGTGAGTGTGTTTCTCAGCGAACTCCCGGCCTCGCAAAATAAATTTCCAGCACATGGAGTACTTAGGGTGCTCCCTGGCCTCAGTAGGGTGATACTTCCTACAATATTCCCCTTCATGAACCGACTCCAAAGATTATCAACAGTTCTGAATCGGTACCAAGCCTTGACCATACAAACCTGATTGATAACAACAAAGGATTTGAGATTAAGGCCCCCGTCTTCATACGTGAAACTCGCCTTTGACCAGCTGGCCCATCTCTGCTTCCCCCAGAGGTAACCATTACATATCTTTTGCACTTTGTCCACCACCGTAAGGGGCATCTGAATGGTGTGAAGTAAGTGAAGCGGCTGAGCCATCAAAATAGACTACACTAAAGTCAAACGCCCCCCCAAGGACAAATGCGTATGGTTCCACCCAGCAATAGTTGCCACCATCTTGTTAATCAGCTTCTCATACAAGAAGCATCTCTTGGGGCCCTTATTGGACTACCCAGATAAGTGAAAGGAAGTTTTTCAAGCTTGAACCCCGTTGCATGGCACACCACGCTAATCCTAGCAGGAGTTGCAGCGGTAGAGACAATGCAGCTGCTCTTGGAATTGTTGATAAGCTGGCCCGAGACACTCTGATAATGATCAAGCCAATCCATTATCACACGAGGGAACTCGTCTTTCCATTACAGAAGAGAATACAATCGTCCATGAAAGACAAGCAGGGAACGATAACGTCCTTACTACCCCCACATTATAACGCACCTCAGGATGCTCTTCATGGATTCTCATGAGACCACGGAGGAGATATTCCTGAGCAAGGATGAATAACGCAGGAGAGAGCGAGTCACCTTGCCTAACACCTGTCGATGTAGGAAAGTAACCCTGGATCTCCCCATTGATCATGATAGAAAATACGATTGGTCAATGCAGTTCATGATCAAGGAGACCTATTTATCAGCAAACCAAAAGCCAGAAGAACTCTCTTCAGGAATTTCCAAGATAGACGATCAAACGCCTTAGTCATATCAAGCTTAAGAATGGTATTACCACCATTATCAGTCCTGTTGATCTCGTGAGTTAGCTCTTGAGCGAGCATAATATTATCATAATACTTCTGCCCTGAACAAAGCCAGCCTGCATCGGAGATTAAGCTTCGGGAGGATACCCCCTAATCTCGAACTAATAATCTTAGTGGCACCCTTATTCATGAAAGTGCACAAACTAATAGGACGAAACTGACTCCAGGTCTGAGCCCCTGGTTGTTTCGGAATAAGGCAAAGCACCGTAGAAGTGACCCCCTTAGGTAACTTGTTGCAGGCAATAAAGTGAATCATAACTCGCAACACATCCTGCTGGATGAGTAATTTGATAACACTTTTGATAATCCGTGCATTATTTATTTAACATTCGTGCCACTTTATTTGATGAATAACACAAAACGTGGCATTTCATCTTATTTTTCCTTTAGGGTTTTAAGGGTCTCATATTCGTCCTTTTTGTCTTTTTTGTCTTTGGGTGTTGTAATATGTAATTTTTTTTTTTTTTAAGTGAAAGCCCCAAGGCTTTGATTTATATAAAAATACATAAGAGTTTAGAGCCGAAGCCCAAGACATAAGAAGATACGGGTCAACATCCCATACACAATAAATTAAACGCATAATGAAAATTACGAAGAAGGAATACCAGCTAGAGGAGTGCAAATTATACCCCTCTGAGAACTCGAACTTCAGCATGTAGCTGTCATTTAGGAGGCGAGTCTCTTTTCATCTGTTGAATACGAGCCTGTAATCGCTCAACGTCGTAGTCTGGATCTAGAGATGCTTTGATTCTGGCGCTTCTCGTAGCACAATATCCTTCCGTAATTCCTCAAGAGCGGAGGAGACTTTCCATTGGTAGAAATCGGCCATAGTAGTAGCTGCTGTCTCTTTTTTGTTGATGGAGCGACATTTCTTGGAAACCCGGAATATTAAGGATAAGCATGTTTTTATAATAGCCCTCGGTTGGAGATCTCATGAATTGAAGGAGTGCTCAACGACCATACGACGTGCTTTGGCCTCTTGCTTTTCCAACGCCTCTACCTCATCGGCCCAGGACGCTTTGTGGTAGGCTGCTGCGTTTGTCTTTGCCCGTCAGATTTGCACGGACCTAACTGGCGAAGCTGCACCATAGCCGCCTTTGGGGGCCTCGTAGGGCTCGGCAGCTCCTTGTTTTGGACCTGAGCAGCCCTCACCTGTCCATTCGAGCCATGCTGCAGAGCAGCCTCGCGAGAGCTGCAGCAGCGTACCAGCCTCGGAGACCTGCAGCAGCCCCGCATCTTCCAGCTCCTGTGCACCAGTCGAGCTGCTGCACCCTGCATCAAAACCAGCCCCTGTTCCGTACTCTGTCCCACAACAGCAGCCTCGGAGACCTGCATCAGCCCCGCATCTTCCAGCTCCTGTGCACCAGTCGAGCTGCTGCACCCTGCATCAACACCAGCTCCCTGCTCCGCATCCGAGGCCTGAAGTACGGCGAAGTGGTTTGTGCTCTGCCCCACGACACCAGCCGAGGTATTCCCTACATCAACATCAGATTGTGCAACTCCTCTTAGCGGCTGCACTACAAGCCTATGCTCCGAACATTCTTGCTAACCTGCTGCCACATCTTTTAACAGAGATAGCAGCAGCTGGGCTGTTCTTAACAACATATCGAGGCCTTCTGCAACGAATAGATGAGTGACCAATGTGAGCGCAAACAAACAGTATTGGGGCACAACATCATAACAGACTGTGGCCCTCCTAGTTCGATGATTACACCAGTGTTATCATCCACAATATTGATTAGAATCGACTCAACTAACGGCTGGGACGCATCAAGCTCAATGCAAACGAGCGTAACTCAAGCGCTCCGATTTGTATTCCGTACATCCACCTTTATTGGCTTCCCCAAAGAAGAGGCAACACTTAAAAGAGTGTGTTCATCAAAGAAGTACAGAGGAAGCCCAACAATTTTTATCCACCGGTGCAATCGGCGACTCAACCTCAGAAGAGAAATCCGATTGCCACTTAAACATACGCATCCGAAACCCTTGGATAATCCACACTATTGCATCCAAATCATATAATAATCTAGATAGCTAGTACACGATCGATATACATGTTTAGAGTCGGCTAAAGCACAATTACCATCACCTTGGAGCTCAAATTGTTGAAGAATTTTGTATCACTTGCAATTGGGGGCGGCCATGGGAAACCTTCCCAATTAAAACCCAATTGAGACGCTCCACCAATTGATGTTTCCCTTTGACAATGGGCGTATGAAACCTGAATTCCACCATTGATGGCCTTAGTTGGAGATTCCAAATTGACGGCTAGTGGTGGGGAAATCAGGGACGTCGACGTAAGGCCAACATCTGGAGCCCGAACCTTGCTGTCTGACGATTGTGGTTAGAAGTTGATTTCAATGGATATTCAGCAATTGAAGAAGAAGGTGCTGCTAAGACCTTTGAATTGCCTAGGGCATCCTCTTTTTCTAGGGCTTCCATCTTTGTAATATGTAATTGTTGTAATATATAATTTGATGTTGTAATATGTAATTGATAACACTTTCGATAATTTGCATTATTTTTAACATTCGTTCCACTTTTGATGATAACGTTGCATTCGTCTTATTTTTTTGTTTAGGGTTTTAAGGTTCTCATAATTCGTCTTTTTTGCTTTGTGTTTTATATGTAATTTGATAACAGTTTTGATAATTATTTATTTAACATTCGTTCCACTTATTTGATGATAACACAAATCGTGGCATTTCGTCTTATTTTTTCGTTTTTTTAATTTCTCATATTCGTCCTATTGTCTTTTTTTTGTCTTTGGGTGTTGTCTTTGGGTGTCTTTGGGTGTCTTTTTTTTAAAGGTTCTCATTCTTTTTGTCTTTTTTTGTCTTTGGGTGTTGTATGAAATTGGCATTGCGTGTTAAAAAACAAAAGGGGGGTCAAAGTCGAGAGGGGAGAAGAAGTGGGGCAAAATTGAACACTCTCAAAATTGCCACCAAAAGAGAAACAAATATGTACAGGAATCCCTAATATCACAAATAGGGCAAAATCAGCCAATGCCCCGATCGAACATTGGGGATCTCCATCTTCTCAAGATGCACAATCGCCATCAGCTGTCTTGGAGCATCCTCTTTCATCCAAGTGAAGTTTGCCTCCTTTCTCAAGCTGCCTTTGCCACAAAGTCTGCTGCCTGGTTTTGTTCCCGTTTGATGTGTAAGAGATGATCTGGAAGATGAAATAAGCTCAGAGATTCTTCTGATAATGCTTCTCAGCTTCCAGTGGCCTTCTCCTCTATGAATCATGCTAGTAATTGCTGTGAGTCCGATTCAATCTCCATATTAGTCCATCCTCGATAGCAGCACCATTGAATAAGCTTGTAGGCTGCAAGAACTTCAGTCTGAAATGCGTGGGTCTGCTTTAATGAACATCCCCACTGCTGCAATAAGGTTCCCTTGTGAGTCTCTGATCACTCCTCCAATTGCTGCTTTGTCATTCTTAAATGAGCCGTCCACATTGAGCTTTATACCATTGTGAGCAGGTTTGTTCCAATACAGGATGGAATGGTGGTTGGGAAGGCTGCTTCTTGACTTGCAGGTGAAAGATGTCAGCAACATCCTTGTGTTTGCCCCACTGAGATCCTGAAAAAGATCTACAGACAAGTGAGAGTTGCTGGTAAATTCTGCCTTCAATAGTCAGGTAATCAAACTTCCTCTGTTCAT
>QFAX02000414.1:22500-25000 GCA_003412495.2 Echium plantagineum
GCGCCCTACAGTCAAGTCTCAAATCGCTCCAAGCCTGATTGATGAAGGCACGATCAAGCTTGGAGGAAATCTTACCATTACTCCATGTGAAGAAAGGGCCAGTCGAGGGGGCATCCGTCAATCGGGATGTAAGTCTGAAGGTATCCAGATCCTTAAGCACATAAGGCCGAAGAGGTGGACCTCCATTCTTTTCATCCGGGGAGCAGTAGCAATTAAAGTCACCAACAATACACCAAGGAGAGGTCATACTTTGGCCCACGTGAGTGAGATGGTCCCAAAGCACTTTCCTCTCACCTACACTATAAAAAGGGTACACGCAAGTAACAAAAAAAGTTAACTGTGTAATTTTACAGTGGCACTGAAGGTGGATATGTTGGCCGTCCATTCCAATGACAACACAGTTAATACGAGACGGATCCCATAAAACAACCATGCGGCCACCATCTACAAAATCAGAGTTAGTGCAAGAGTCCCAACTAGAAAAACGAAGGGATTTAAAAGCAGTAAAACGATCCCTAGTCATCTTAGTTTCAAGTAGACAAAGCAAGGAAATAGAATGAAGATTACATAATTTACCGACCAAATGTTGAGTAACGGTCTTGTTGGTTCCTCGTCCACACAAGCCGCGAACATTCCAGGAGAGAATCGTCATTGGGAAACAAAGGAGGATGGAGCCCCTCCGCGCATTTGGTCTTTCAGTGCCTTGCCGTTTGGACCAACGGTTTGCCATGCTTCATTCGGAGCTTCCATGGTGTCATCCATATCAATTTGGTCATCAACATTTTGAGCTAAGACCATCTCGCAATCTGCATTAGCCTCCTTCTCAGAAAGCTCCACGGCTTTGGGAGCACCACTGGACTCGGCGAGATCGGCATTATGCTTGACCGGAGGAGCAAGGCAAATGTCAAAAGGCTCGTGCACATGGTGAGCTGGGTACTTCGAACCTGCCTTGGGAGCTAATACTTCGAATGGATTAGAAGAAAGGGTATTAAGAGACTTAGGGGCTTTGGCGTTTACCTTTCCGTTTTTGCCCACCTTTGCCTTCGACCCATTAGCCTTCTTCGTGGCCTCATGTGAACGGTTAGGCACTTGAGGGTGCGAACCCTTAGTGGCCACATTATTCTTATTCTTAGGAGCTTGCTTAGCCTCCTTAGCATTCTTATTTTTACTCGAATTTTCACCAAACACAAAGGTAGCATTCATATTAAGGTGAGGGAAAAGGGTAGAGCAAGTAAAGTGATTATGCCCAAAGACCTTACAATGATGACAATAGGAGGGGTAATGTTCATAAGATACTTTTTGCACAAAAGTAGACCCATTAGGTAGGATGCAAGGAAATTCAAGTAATGGAGGCATACTAGTGTCAATTTCAATGAGGCAACGAGCATAATTAAGTCTAGTTTTCTCTTTAGTGATCTTGTCCGTGTACAAAGGAGTACCAATTTTAGAGGCCAACTTACTAAGTCCGGACTCACTCCAGATTGACCAAGGGACATCATGAAAAAGGACCCATGTAGGAACTCTAGTAAACATGTCATCGGAAAAAACAACGTTATGATCAACAAGTTTGAGAATAAGAGTTTTACCGTACACCATGTATGGGCCACCATCGAGTACCTTGAGGCGGTCCTCGTTAGAGGTAAATCTGAAAATAGTCCAGCCCTTGCCATATGGAATAGCCCTGCATTTAGCATTCCAACCAGCCATGATTGAGTTGAGAGCATCCCTACCCGGGAAGGGACCTGTAAAACAACCAATGAGACAAAATCCCCAAGTATCATCAAAGGGGACTTCATCGTTAGCATCAAATTGAACGGCCTCCCCCTCCATGTTCAAGGACCTAAGCTTCTGACCATAGATCCCAGTTCTATTATCATGAAACTGCCCAGCAAAAGATTTGGGCTTGGGCCCGGAGTTAGAAGAGGTAGCACCAGTCTTATTGGAGCGGGCCGTCTTACCAGTCTGCAAAGACTTGTTTGGACGTGGGCCCTCAAGGCTCGGATCATTATGGGACTTGTTTGGTAAGTTAGGCAGCTTGTTTGTGTCAGCATTAGATGCAGCAACATTTGAATTTTCGGGTCCCACAGGCAAAGAACCGACAGCATTAAATGATGGAGAATTCGAAGAGTCTTTTGGCACCCACGAGGCTTTGGAGCCGTTTGAGCGTCGATTGGACTGCTTCTGACCTTTGGGCTTCCCACCCAGGTTTCCACCACTCGTCTGAGCACCTGCCTGGCCGGAGCCACCGTGGCCAAACTCAAACAACCCAGGCGCACCACCACTAACATTCAGCTGCCCAGAATTGATCCCAGAATTCTGCTGAACATCTAGTTCATCCACAATTGCAGCATTTTTGCCCTTAGAGCCAGATTTTGCAGATTTAGACTTGGTCTTCTTCGTCCCAAGAACAATTCCACCAGAGGGAATGGACCCAAACTCAATGGTAGCATGCGCACCATCCAAAGAACAAGCAGGGGTCGAAGTTGTAACACCATTGTTG
>QFAX02000415.1:0-23929 GCA_003412495.2 Echium plantagineum
CGTTTTGGACTAGATTGATAGGCGACGGCACAGTTGCACTTCATATGGTTTAGGGGGTCGTCTGCTGAGATTTTGTCGAGATGGATATTACAGATGGAGCTATTGCCTGAGCAGAGAGAGATAGAGATGTTGCATTATCTTTGATGGCATAGCTATTATAGATTGACTTGCTGAGCGCGCTCCCCTTGTTTATTTGAGCGCATATGTATACTTTCAGGGCTCTCCTATTATGGGTTTTGGGTGTTTTCTAGCGCTTGATCCGGGGTATGGCTGGGACTTCCACTATTTCTATTTTCCAGCTTGCTGTTGGGCAGGTTCTCTTACCACAGGGATGGGGGGTTTGATGTGGCAAGTGCATACACTCTTGCAGAGATGCAGGAGGGGGGGATGAAGGGTGTATGCACCCCATGCAGTGGTTTGGAGACTTTGTCCTTGTCCTGAGGCTTGATGGGGGCAGGGTTCTCTTACCGCAGGGATGGGGGGTTTGACGTGGTAAGTGCATACACTCTTGCAGAGATGCAGGAGGGGGGGTTGAAGGGTGTATGTATCCCATGCAGCGGTTTGGAGACTTGGTCCTTGTCAAGGATAGGAGTTTTGGGGTCCCTCTTTGCCTTCTATCTTGCTAGACTTCCTAAAATTCCATTACGGAGGGCTCTAGTCATTTTCTTCGCTTACATTGATTACTGATGCGATGCGCTCGCGAGACTTGTATTTGTTTTATTTGAATGGTAACATGTAACCCCTGTTGGGTTTTGCTTTAAAAAAAAAAATTACATATTACAACACCCAAAAACAAAAAAAAGACAAAAAAGGACGAATATGAGAACCTTAAAACCCTAAAGGAAAAAATAAGACGAAATGCCACATTTGGTGTTATTCATCAAATAAAGTGGCACGAATGTTAAATAAATAATGCACGAATTGTCAAAGTGTTATCAAATTACATATTACAACACCCAAAGACAAAAAAAAGACAAAAAAGGACGAAAATGAGAACCTTAAAACCCTAAAGGAAAAACTAAGCCGAAATGCCACGTTTTGTGTTAATCATCAAATAAAGTGGCACGAATGTTAAATAAATAATGTACGGATTATTAAAAGTGTTATCAAATTACATATTACAACATCCAAAGACAAAAAAAGACAAAAAAGGACCAATATGAGAACCTTAAAACCCTAAAGGAAAAAATAAGACGAAGTGCCACGTTTTGTGTTATTCATCAAATAAAGTGGCACGAATGTTAAATAAATAATGTACGGATTACAAGAAGGAAAAGCTCTCTCTCTCCCTCTCCCTTGGGCGATTTTGGGCGATTCAATAGTCCTTGGAAAGCGTGCCTCCTCCGGCCTCATGGTCGACGAGGACCCACCCCCACCACCCCTGCCACCCTCTGTGGAAGGGCTAACACAGCCGTCCCCTGCTGGAAAGGTTTTGAATGAAGCGTGTGAGCCAAAATCTGTGATGGCGCCTTTGGACACCACCATTGATACGCAAGCCACACCACCACTCTGCATCAATGCGCCTGGTCTGGGTGCTACTACAACCTCTACCTCAACTGGAGAACGTGTGTTGATAGGGATGGATCCATTGCTGGTTGAGAAAACTTCTACAAACCCTACCTGTCCACATGTAAGTTTATTGAATGAGCCGTCTATTTCTTTAGGTGGTGCCGCCTATGGTGGTGGTTCTGATGTTAGTTTACTGCCTCTAACAACCCTCCCAAACCCTTCCATTGAGACTCCTAAGCTTGATGGACACGTGATGGAAGAGCCTTGCTTGGCAAGGACTCCTAGCGTGGCAAGGTTTCCTAACTCGGTTAGGACTCCTTGTTTGGTGGAGTCGGTTGTGCAGCCTAGGACTGATCATGGGACATCTTTCCTTGATCCTAGCAAGCCAATTGAAGTGTTGGCTCGGTCTTGTGTGCACCCTAGTGCCACGGCCCTTTCTCATATTAATGATGCACCCCTCGGCTCGTGTGAGCCTTCTAATTTAACTAACCACGCACCAGCCCATGAGAAGGAGGCTGCACGTGCATGTGGGGAGACTCCTACTGAGCTTAGGACTCCTTGCTTGGCTAACCACACGGACGCACCTGTGTCCAACTTGGATCAGGCGTGTGGCACTAACCCATTGCTTATCTTTGGGGCTAAACATGTTGAGGACGTGGACCTAACTGCACCCAAGGTTGCCTCCACGATCAGTCTCGACCACATTTTTCCCCCCCTTAAAAAGGCCTTGGGCTTAACTAATGCTCACGCACCTGGGCAAGCTCGAATGGCTTCTTCTCAAGCTAATGTCGAGGCCTATAGGCAGAAACAACTGCCTACTCGTGCAACCTATGCTCAAACTGTAGGGACTCGTGCTCAGGGGACTCAAACCAGGCGTGATTACGCTCGTAGGTATGATATCCCACCTCCCACGTCCCTAGCTCCTTCTACCACTATAGCTGGCAAGCCAACTGTTTTCTTCAAGGTCGAGGACAAGGCTCGATTCTTGGCTTGCATGCAGCATGTCCTTATCGGTAAGTTTTCCCATGGCCGTCCTGCGATCAATGATATTCGGGAATTCTTTACCAATCTGAAGTTGAAAGGGGACTATAATTTGTCTATCTATGACGATAGACACTTGATAATTGAATGTGCTCTAGTTGAGGATTTTGTTCGTCTTTGGCTTAGAGTTATGTGGTATATTAAGGGATATGCCATGAGAATGTTCAAGTGGTCTCCTGATTTTGATTCCTCTGTTGAATCCTCTGTTTGTCCCGTGTGGATAAACCTCCCCAAGCTTCCCATCTATATGTACACGGAGGAAGCCCTTCTCTCCGTTGCTAGCTGTGTGGGTAAGCCGTTATGTATTGACCATTTAAACACTACTAGAACCCAACTAGGGTGTGCTAGTGTCTGTGTAGAGCTGGATGTTGCTCTACCCCAGCCTACGGTCATTGATGTTAAATTTGAACATGCCCTTGCCAGTGGTAAAGTGGTGATGGATGGCTTTGAACAAACTGTCACCTATGAAGATATGCCTATTTACTGTTCCTTGTGTAGTCACCTCGGGCATGCCAGCTCTCAGTGTAAGATGGGTGCCACTACGTTGGCTCCTTCTGATGGTGCTGGTAAGAAGGCGGCTGCTGTCCCTGAGAAACAGGGAGAACAATCACAAGGTCCAATAGGCCCCCAAGGTCGTGTGGCCCCCAAGAAACGGAGGAGAAGGGGGCGCACCACCTTCAGATGGAAGGAAAAAGATACGACTGCCTCAACTTCTGCTCTTAAGGAGCAACCACCGGGCAACAATGTTGTTGCATCCTCGGAGCCAGTGGAAGCTAGCCCTGTTCGGGCGTCATCTTCTACTGTTGAGCCAGGAGCTGATACATTGCCCAAGGAGCCTGTTGTCAACAAGGAGGCGTTGCAGGAGGTTGCTCAGGGCACTACTGAATCTATTGGGACACCTACTCCGTCCCAACCCGCGGAGTGGATTGAGATCCCTCCCAAGTCTTGTGCCAAGATCAGTGAGTTATCATCGCAGCCTGCCTTGATAGCCACTAAAAACAGGTTTGTTGACCTTGAGACAGAGGATGTCTTTGACGATGTTAGTGTCGTTAAGCTGCCTAGCTCTCTCCCCAGCTCTCCTAAGTCCACCTTTGCTAAGCAAGGTAGAGACATGAATAATTTCCTAGCGAGCTTCAAGCGCGCTAAACCCAAGAGTGCTAATGTGCCTATCAAACCTCGGAGACACACTATTCCGCAGGGCACAGCACGTAACTTGAAGGAAAGGAGGGACCTTTCCGATGTCGAGTAAACTCCTTTGCTGGAATCTACGTGGGGTTGGCAATTCGTCCACACGTAGGAGGATTAAATCTCTTCGCAGGCTCCACAAATTCTCTATCCTTTGCGTCCAGGAGCCTATGATCTCTGCAATTAAATTGCCCAAGTTGATGAAAAAGTTAAATTTTACTGGGAGCGCTGCGAACTCTTCCAACAAGATCTGGATATTGTGGAATGAACAGCATTCTGTACAGGTGATAGCTGACGAACCCCAGTTGTTACATGTGCGTCTCTCTACGGGTAAGGAGGATGTCCTACTTACCGTTATTTATGCCTCATCCAACCCCGCTGTTCGTAAGGCCTTGTGGAGTAGCTTAGTTGATAAAGCTGATGCTTCTCTTCCTTGGGTGGTCATGGGTGATTTTAATTGTGTGTTGTCTGATAGTGAGATGTCGGGTTGTCAGCCTCAAAAGGGCATGGACGACTTTATCCACTGTCTGCTTGACTGCAACCTCCAGGATGCCGGTTTCACTGGTTCTCCGTACTCTTGGACTCAAGGGAATAAGTACAAGCGCCTTGATAGGGTGCTTGTCAACCCAGAGTTTATCAGCAGTTTTACCACTGTTGGGGTTCGACATCTTGCTAGGACTGGGTCCGATCACTCTCCGCTTTTGGTGGAGTGCAAGGCTGATGCTGATGTGATCAAGTCGAGCTTCAGATTTCAAAACATGTGGACCAAACATGATGGTTGTCGTCCGCTGATAGAGCAATCTTGGTCTCTGCCTGTTTGGGGGGAGCCTATCACTGCTTTTTGGACCAAACTGAAGCGTCTGAAAGGTGAGCTCAAGCAGTGGAATAAGACCACCTTCGGTAATATCTTCTCTCAGGTGGCGCAGATTGAAGATGAAGTGTGCCAGAAGGAGACTACTTACCAACAATCTGGTCTCCCCCAGGATCGCGAGGCTCTTAGCTTGCTTAAGGCAAAGCAGCTTCGTCTTTTGGCTATGGAGGAGGCGTACTGGCAACAGAAAAGTAGTTGTCACTGGCTTAAAGAGGGCGATAAGTCGACAGCGTTCTTTCACTCTTATGTCAAACAAAAGAGGAAGAAGAACCACATCGCTGGTACCCTTGATGACGGTGAGTGGATTTCTACTAAGGAGGGCATTGTCGACTCTGCTGTTCGCTTCTTTCAGAATCTTTTTGATAATGAAGGGCATGAGGCTGATGGGGAAATGATTGATTGCATTCCCTCTCTGGTCTCTCATGAGGACAACCAGATGTTGTTAGCCGAGCCGACCCTTGAGGAGGTTCGTGCTGTTGTCTTCTCCTTGAGTGCGCAGAGTGCTGCTGGTGTTGATGGCTTCAATGGGGTTTTCTTTCAGACCTATTGGAACATCATTCAGGAAGACTTACTGCGTGCTATGAAATACTTTATCGCTGGCAACAAGCTACCTAAGGGGGTCACTTCTACGGTGCTTTGCCTTATCCCGAAACAGCCAGGCGCTCAAACCTGGAGTCAATTTCGTCCTATCAGCTTGTGCACTTTTATGAACAAAGTTGCCACTAAAATTATCAGCTCTAGATTAGGCGCTCTCCTACCGAGACTTATCTCCCCGATGCAGGCGGGTTTTGTGCAGGGCAGAAGCATTCATGATAATATCATGCTGGCCCAAGAACTTACGCACGAAATCAATAAGACTGCTAATGGTGGTAACACTATCCTTAAGCTTGATATGACTAAGGCGTTTGATCGTCTGTCCTGGCAGTTTCTAAGGAGAGTCCTTTTGGCGTTTGGCTTTGCGGAGCGATGGATTGCTTTGATTATGAACTGCATTGACCAATCGTTCTTTTCTATCATGTTGAATGGGGAGATCCAGGGTTACTTTCCTGCGTCGAAAGGCGTTAGGCAAGGTGATCCGCTCTCTCCGGCCTTATTTATTCTGGCTCAAGAGTACTTCCTTCGTGGTCTGTTGAGACTTCACGAGGAGCATCCTGAGGTCCGCTATGATGGTGGGGGTAGTAAGGATGTAGTTGTTCCATGTCTATCCTTTGCGGATGACTGTATCCTTTTCTGCAATGGCAAGAAGAGCTCCTTGCGCTTGATTATGGACTGGCTGGACCACTATCAGAGTATCTCGGGCCAGCTAATCAACAAGTCTAAGAGCAGTTGCATTGTCTCTACTAATGCTACTCCGGCCAGGATTAGTGTAGTATGCCGTGCAACAGGGTTTAAACTTGAAAAACTCCCCTTTACGTACCTGGGTACGCCCATCTACAAAGGTCACAAGAAACGGTTCTTGTATGAGAACTTGATTGAGAAGATGGTGACTTCTATTGCGGGATGGAATCACACTCACCTTTCCTCTGGGGGCCGCTTGACCCTGGTGCAGTCCGTGTTGATGGCTCAGCCGCTTCACTTACTACACACCCTCCAAATGCCTCTTACGGTTGTGGACAGAATCCAAAAAATCTGTAATGGCTTCATCTGGGGGAAGCAGAGATGGTCCAGTTGGGACAAAGCAAGCTTCAGCTATGAGGAAGGTGGCCTAAACCTCAAGTCTCTGGCTGTTGTCAACCAGGCTTGTATGGTGAAGGCTTGGTATCGATTCCGTTCGGTCGATAACCTTTGGACCCGCTTTATGAAGGGTAAGTATTGTAGAAAGTATCACCCTGCGGAGGCTACGGAGTTCCCTAGGCACTCCTCGTGCTGGAAGTTTATATTACGTGGCCGGGACTACGCTGAAGATCATATTCACTGGGTCCTGGGGCGGGGTGATTGTCGTTTCTGGGAGGATTCATGGGGTATTCAAGGGGTTGAACCCTTGGAGGACCATGACCGGGATAGTAATCTCCGTGTTAGTGCGCTTTGGCAGGATGGTGATTGGAATGAGGAGCTGCTGCGCACTATGGTTAGCTCTGATGCGGTCAGAGATATTATGACCATTCCGATTCATTCGGAAAAGGAGGATGTTGCGGTGTGGAAAGGGACGGGGGATGGTCTATTCTCCTTTCGACAGGTGTGTCGAGAAATCGCACCCTCTAGAGATCCTTCCTATCTGCATAGCCTTATTTGGCATTCCTCCTTCCCGAAGAAGATGTCTATGTTAGCCTGGCGGGTGTCCAGGGGATTCATTCCCGTTGAGGAAATGATGCAGCGTCGAGGTGTGTCATTGCCGTCTCGATGTGTTTGTTGCTCCTCTACGGAGACGCTGGCTCATGTCTTTTGGGACAACGAGGTGGCTCACAGGATTTGGGTCTACTTGGGCTCCATTTTTGGTGTCAAGTATGATCACATTAACTCTCTTAGGGGGGCTATGGAAGCCTGGCTTCTAAGCTCAACTACGGGTGGGCATGTTAGACACCTGGTTCTTGTGGCTACCTTATACGCGCTATGGGTGGCGAGGAACGAGAGTAAGCACGAGGGGGCTCCCTATCGTTATGATAGGATCATGCATCACATTGTTCGCACTGTCTATCTTTGGTGTGGTGCTGGGTTTGGCTCCTATGATCGTTGGAAAGGTAATCATGACGTGGCTCGTACATGGGGCTTGTTTATTTTGGCTAAGACTAACAAACCACCTAGATTAGTTGGCTGGACTCGTCCTCCTAGAGGCAAGTTCAAGCTCAACGTTGATGGCTCGTTCAGTTTGTCGGGGTGTGGCTCGGGCGGGGTCTTGAGGGGTGATGATGGTCATCTCATTGTGGCAGTTGCGATCCCTATCCTCGCTAGTTCTTCGTTTGAGGCTGAGGTTGAGTCTATGGTGGTGGTATTGAGGTGGTTCATTGAGCACGCTTATGGGGGTTTCCTTGTGGAGACGGATTCATTACAGCTGGTGCAGGCTTTACAGCACACTGGGGGTCCTTGGCATTTGAGGTCTAGGATTCTGCTTATTAGGAGATTGCTTGAGTACTTGCAGTCGGAGCTTGGTCATGTTTGGAGGGAGCGGAATCATGCTGCAGACTACATGGCCAAGCACGCAGTGGTGCACAGTACCAGATTCTCATGGAGACCGGGAGAGGAGACATCACAGTTCCGCGCTCTGATCAGATTGGAGCAGATTGGTCTCCCTTACATTCGGAGGACTAGATGATTGTCCCCATTCTTTATTTGCTAACATCGTTTTGTTTGATATGGCTTGCAGGTGGTCCTTGGGCGTATTGTTTCATCTAATGTCGACTTCAAATGGGGGGGGTACATCTATAGCAACTGTCTTCCGGGAGCTATAGATGTTAATGCCCTCTTGATCTCCTGGATAGGAGTGACGGAACCTCTAGAGGTTGATTGTGTTCATTTTGCAGGTGCATGAGTTATGGAGGCTTTTGTTTTGGATTAGATTGATAGGCGACGGCCACGTTTGCACTTCATATGGTTAGGGGTCGTCTGCTGGGATTTGGTCTGAGATTGATACTACAGATGGAGCTATTGCCTGAGCCAGAGAGAGATAGAGACGTTGCATTATCTCTGATGGCATAGCTATTTCTAGATAGTCTTGCTGAGCGCGCTCCCCTTGTTTTCCAGAGCGCATATGTTTACTCTTCAGGGGCTCTTCTATTCGGGGGTTTGGGTGTTTTCTAGCGCTGGATCCGGAGGTACGGCTGGGACTCCCCACTTTCTCTCTTCTCCAGCTTGCTGTTGGGCAAGGTTCTCTTACCACAGGGATTGGGGGTTTTGACATGGCAAGTGCATACACTCTTGCAGAGATGCAGGAGGGGGGGTTGAAGGGTGTATGCGCCCCATGCAGTGGTTTGGAGACTTGGTCCTTGTCCTGATGCTTGCTGGAGGCAAGGTTCTCTTACCGCAGGGATGGGGGGACTGGTGTGGTAAGTGCATGCACCCCTGCAGAGATGCAGGAGGGGGGGATGAGGGGTGTATGTATCCCATGCAGCGGTTTGGAGACTTGGTCCTTGTCCTGGGGAGAGGTTTTGGGGGTCCTACCGTGCCTTCCATCTTGCTAGACTTCCTAAACTCCCATTAAGGAGAGCCCTAGTTTATTTACTTGTTTTATACTGCTTTCTTATGCGATACGCTCGCGAGACTATGTATTTCTTTTGAAAAAAAAAAAAAAAAAAAAAATTACATATTAAAAAAAAAAAAATTACATATTACAACACCCTAAGACAAAAAAGACAAAAAAGGACGAATATGAGAACCTTAAAACCCTAAAGGAAAAAATAAGACGAAATGCCACATTTTGTGTTATTCCTCAAATAAAGTGGCACGAATGTTAAATAAATATTGCACGAATTATCAAAAGCGTTATCAAATTACATATTACAACACCCAAAGATAAAAAAAGACAAAAAAGGACGAAAATGAGAAACTTAAAACCCTAAAGGAAAGAATAAGACGAAATGCCACGTTTTGTGTTATTCATCAAATAAAGTGGCACAAATGTTAAATAAATAATGTACGGATTATTAAAAGTGTTATCAAATTACATATTACAACACCCAAAGACAAAAAAAGACAAAAAAGGACGAATATGAGAACCTTAAAACCCTAAAGGAAAAAATCAGACGAAATGCCACATTTGGTGTTATTCATCAAATAAAGTGGCACGAATGTTAAATAAATAATGCACGGATTAGGGTGTGCTAGCGTTTGTGTCGAGATAGACGTGGCCCAACCCCAACCTAAAGAGGTGGATATTAGGTTTGAACACACGCTGGCTAGTGGTAAAGTGATCTCGGAAGGGTTTGAACAGAAGGTCACTTATGAAGAGGTGCCTGCTTACTGTACTATGTGTAAGCACCTGGGCCATGCTTCATCGCATTGTAAAATGGGTGGTGCGGTCCAGGCTCAGCATACTGCTACTAGTAGTCAGCCATCGGCTGCCCCTGGGAGCAACACTCCTTCTCAAGGGGTTGTTGGTTCTCGTGGTGATACTGCCCCTAAGAAACGTAGAAGAAGGAGGCGCACTACCATGAAATGGCAAGAAAAAACAAAAGATATCTCCGTCACTAATGCCCAGGGCTCTCTCGAGCACCAGAAGCAGCGGCAAAGTGAGAATACTGCAAGTCCGGCTGTTGCCTTGGAGCCGGTAGAAGCTATCCCTCAACGGGGTTTGCCGTCTACTGTTGAGCCAGGTAATAAGGGACTCCCTGATAATTCTGCTGTTGAGGTCGTCCCTACGCAGAGAGCTGCTACGGGTACAGCTGAGGGTGGAGAGACAGACACTACGACCCAGCCCGGGACGTGGATTGACGTCTCACCTAAAACTCGTGCTAAGACCATTGCTTTAGCTACCCAGCCTGCCTCCATAGTCACTCAAAACAGATTTGTCGAGTTAGATAAGGAGGATGTTTTTGAGGATGTTACTGCCTCCAGGACCGCCGAGTCTCTTCCTAGCTCCCCCAAGTCCTCTTTGACTAAGCGGGGAATCACTGCTAGCAAGCTCATCGAGGAATACAGGTCCTTGAAATTAAAGAAAGCCAACTTGCCCCAACGCCCCAAGACTATTATCCCCCAGGGCACGGCTCTTACTAAGAAGGAGAGGATGCGCCTTTCCGATGTCGAGTAGTATCTTATGCTGGAATCTACGTGGGGTTGGCAATTCACCCACACGTAGGAGGATTAAATCTCTTCGCAGGCTCCACAAGTTTTCCATCTTATGTATCCAGGAGCCTATGAT
This sequence comes from Echium plantagineum, assembly GCA_003412495.2. NCBI lineage: Eukaryota > Viridiplantae > Streptophyta > Magnoliopsida > Boraginales > Boraginaceae > Echium > Echium plantagineum. The sequence continues at coordinate 10,398 of QFAX02000415.1, forward strand.
CTCTGTTACAAAATTGCCTAAGCTGACGAAAAAGCTTAATTTCTCCGGTAGTGCTGCTAATTCTACTAACAAGATTTGGGTCTTGTGGAATGATCAGCACACCGTTCATGTGCTGGCTGATGAGCCTCAGCTGTTACATCTTCGTGTCTCGTCAGGTACGAAGGATGTTCTCCTTACCGTTGTCTATGCTTCGTGCACCTCCAATGGCCGTCAGGCCTTATGGAGTAGCTTAGCGGACAAGGCTGACCCTATGCTTCCTTGGGCAGTCATGGGAGACTTCAACTGTGTGTTATCCGACAGTGAAAGTAAGGGTTGTCTCCCTCAAAAGGGCATGGACGACTTCATAAACTGTTTGATTAACTGCAATCTTCAGGATGCCGGTTTCACCGGTTCTCCGTATACTTGGACTCAGGGGAACAAATATAAGCGCCTGGATCGGGTGCTCGTCAACCCTGAGTTTCTTAGCTTCTTTAACTCTGTTGGGGTTCGTCACCTTGCTAAAACGGGGTCTGATCACGCACCTCTGCTGATTGACTGCAAGATGGACTCTGACTTCATTAAATCGAGCTTCAGATTCCAGAATATGTGGACCAAGCATGATGGTTGTCGTGCGCTTATTGAGCAATCTTGGTCTCTTCCAGTTTGGGCGGAACCTATAACTGCTTTTTGGAGTAAGTTGAAGCGGTTAAAAGGGGAACTCAAGCAATGGAATAAGCATGTTTTTGGTAACATCTTCTCCCAAGTTGCACAAATTGAGGATGAGGTGTGCCAGAAGGAAACTGCTTACCAACAAACTGGACTGCCACAAGATCGCGAGGCGCTTAGCTTGCTAAAAGCAAAGCAGCTTCGTCTTCTGGCTATGGAGGAGGATTATTGGCAACAAAAAAGCAGTTGTCACTGGTTTAAAGAGGGTGATAAGTCTACTGCATTCTTTCACTCTCAGGTCAAACAGAGGAGGAAGAAGAGTCATATTGCTGGTACTCTTGACAACGGTGCCTGGATCTCCGATAAGGATGGTATCATTGACTCTGCTGTTCGCTTCTTTCAAAATCTTTTTGACGCTGATGGACACGAGGCTGATGACGATATGCTTGATGTCATTCCTTCGTTGGTCTCTACGGAAGACAATCAGGCTTTATTGGCTGAACCCACTCTAGAAGAGCTTAGGGAGGTTGTCTTTGGTTTAAGTTCGCAGAGTGCTGCTGGGGTGGATGGTTTCAATGGAGTCTTCTTCCAGACTTATTGGGATATCATCAAGCAGGATTTGCTGCGAGCTATGATTCATTTTATCGCTGGCAACAAGTTACCTAAGGGGGTTACCTCTACGGTGCTTTGCCTCATTCCGAAAAAGCCTGGGGCTCAGACTTGGAGTGAGTTTCGCCCTATTAGTTTGTGCACTTTCATGAATAAGGTTGCCACTAAAATTATCAGTTCGCGCTTAGGGAATATCCTTCCGAAGCTTATATCTCCAATGCAGGCTGGATTTGTTCAGGGCAGAAGTATTTATGATAATATCATGCTCGCGCAAGATCTAACTCATGAGATTAACAGGACTGCTAATGGTGGTAATACCATTCTTAAGCTTGATATGACTAAGGCGTTTGATCGTCTGTCTTGGAAATTTCTGAAAAGAGTTCTACTGGCCTTTGGCTTCTCTGATAAGTGGGTCTCCTTGATTATGAACTGCATTGACCAGTCGTATTTTTCTATCATGATTAATGGGGAGATTCAGGGTTACTTTCCGGCATCAAAAGGTGTTAGACAAGGGGACCCGCTTTCTCCTGCGCTATTCATCCTTGCTCAGGAATATCTCCTCCGTGGCCTTATGCGAATCCATGAAGAGCATCCTGAGGTGCGCTATAATGGTGGGGGTAGTAAGGATGTTATCGTCCCTTGCTTGTCTTTCGCTGACGATTGCATTCTCTTCTGCAACGGAAAAAGGAGTTCTCTTCGTATCATTATGGACTGGCTCGAGCACTATCAAAGTGTCTCCGGCCAGCTTATCAACAACTCCAAGAGCAGCTGCCTTGTCTCCACCACTGCGAGTCCTGCTAGGATTAGCGTGGTGTGTCATGCGACGGGGTTCAAGCTTGAAAAATTTCCTTTCACCTATCTGGGTACTCCCATCTCTAAGGGGGCCAAGAGATGCTTCTTGTTTGAGAAGTTGATTCACAAGATGGTGGATACCATAGCTGGGTGGAACCATGGGCATTTGTCCTCGGGGGGCGTTTGACTTTAGTGCAGTCTGTTTTAATGGCTCAGCCACTTCACTTACTGCATACCATTCAGATGCCCCTGACTGTGGTGGACAGAGTGCAAAAGATTTGTAATGGTTTCCTTTGGGGAAAGCAGCGATGGGCCAGTTGGTCTAAGGCGAGTTACAGCTATGAAGATGGGGGTCTTAAACTCAAATCTTTTGCTGCTATCAATCAGGTGTGTATGGTCAAGGCTTGGTACCGCTTCAGATCTGTTGATAATCTTTGGAGTCGGTTCATGAAGGGGAAATATTGTAGGAAGTATCACCCTGTTGAGGCCAGGGAGCACCCTAAGCATTCCATGTGCTGGAAATTTATTTTGCGAGGCCGGGAGTTTGCTGAGAATCACACTCACTGGGTTCTTGGCAAGGGTGATTGTAGGTTCTGGGATGAGTCTTGGGGTATTCCAAGGCTTACTCCCTTGGCAAATCTTGAAATAGATAGTAATCTGCGCGTTAGTCAGCTCTGGCAGAATGGGGAATGGAACCAGGGTCTGCTGCGCGATATGGTTGACTCTGACACTGTCAGAGCTATTATGTCTATCCCTATCCACTCGGGTGAGGAGGATGTCGCAGTGTGGAAAGGTACGGGAGATGGGCAATTCTCCTTTCGGCAGGTGTATAAAGAGATTGCTCCATCTAGGGATCCTTCCTATCTGCACAGTCTTATTTGGCATTCTTCCTTCCCGAAAAAGATGTCTATGTTAGCCTGGCGGGTGTCCAGGGGATTCATTCCCGTTGACGAGCTTCTGCAACGCCGAGGTGTTTCTTTACCATCTCGGTGTGTGTGCTGCTCTAATACGGAGACGCTGGCTCATGTCTTTTGGGACAATGAGGTGGCTAGTCAGATATGGCGCTACCTGGGGTCCGTCTTTGGCGTCAGGTATGATAATGTTCGTTCTCTCAGGGGGGCTATAGAGGCTTGGCTTCTGAGCTCCACCGCGGAGGGGCACGTTAGACACCTTGTTCTTATCGCCACTTTATATGCTTTATGGGTTGCGAGGAACGAGTGTAAGCATGAGGGGACCCCCTATCGTTATGATAGGATCAGGCATCATATTGTTCGTACTGTTTCTCTTTGGTGTGATGCTGGGTTTGGTTCTTATGGCCGTTGGCGGGGTAATCACGAGGTGGCTCGTAATTGGGGCTTGTTTGTTTTAGCTAAGCACAGTAACCCACCTAGATTAGTTGGTTGGATTCCTCCTCCTAGAGGTAAATCCAAACTTAATGTTGATGGCTCATTCAGTTCGTCCGGTTGCGGCTCGGGTGGGGTTTTGAGGGGTGATGATGGTCATCTCATTGTGGCAGTTGCGTTCCCTATCCATGCCTATTCTTCTTTTGAGGCTGAGGTTGAGTCTATGGTGGTGGTTTTGAGATGGGTTCTTGAGCATTCCTATGGGGGTCTACATGTGGAAACGGATTCCTTGCAGCTGATGCAGGCTGTTCAGCACTCTGGGGGTCCTTGGCAGTTGAGATCTAGGGTCATGCTTATTAGGAGGTTACTTGAGCTCTTACAGTCGGAGCTGGGTCATGTTTGGCGAGAGCGGAATCATGCTGCTGACTACATGGCCAAGCACGCAGTGATTCACAGTGCCAGATTCACATGGCGACCGGGAGAGGAGACATCACAGTTCCAAGCTTTGATCAGATTGGAACAGATTGGTCTCCCTTATATTCGGAGGACTAGATGATAGTCCCCGTTCTTTATTTGCTAACAGTGTTGTGTTTGCTATGGCTTGCAGGTGCTCCGTGGGTGTATTTTTCCATCTAATGTCGACTTCAAGTAGGGGGGGGTACATATATAGCACCTGTCTACAGGGAGCTATATATGTTAATGCCCTCTGGATCTCCTGTGTAGGAGTGACAGAACCTCTAGAGGTTGATTGTGTTCATTTTGCAGGTACACCAGCACTGGAGGCTTATGTTTTGGACTGGATTGATAGGCGACGGGCACAGTCGCATTTCATATTGTCCGGGATTGATATTACATCTGGAGCTATTGCCTGAGGCAGAGAGGGATAGAGTTGTTACATCATCTCTGATGGCATAGCTATTTATATATAGACTTGCTGAGCGCGCTCCCCTTGTTTCTTTGAGCGCATATGTATACTTTTCAGGGGCTCTTCTATTCTGGGGTTTGGGTGTTTTCTAGCGCTGGATCCGGAGGTACGGCTGGGGCTCCCACTTTCTCTCTTCTCTTCTCCAGCTTGCTGTTGGGCAAGGTTCTCTTACCACAGGGATTGGGGGTTTTGACATGGCAAGTGCATACACTCTTGCAGAGATGCAGGAGGGGGGGTTGAAGGGTGTATGCGCCCCATGCAGTGGTTTGGAGACTTGGTCCTTGTCCTGATGCTTGCTGGAGGCAAGGTTCTCTTACCGCAGGGATGGGGGGACTGGTGTGGTAAGTGCATGCACCCCTGCAGAGATGCAGGAGGGGGGATGAGGGGTGTATGTATCCCATGCAGCGGTTTGGAGACTTGGTCCTTGTCCTGGGGAGAGGTTTTGGGGGTCCTTCCTTGCCTTCCATCTTGCTAGACTTCCTAAACTCCCATTAAGAAGAGCCCTAGTTTATTTACTTGTCTTATATTGCTTTCTAATATGCGATACGCTCGCGAGACTATGTATTTCTTTGCTTGAATGGTAACACGTAACCCCTGTTGGGTTTGCTTAAAAAAAAAAAAAATAACATATTACAACACCCAAAGACAAAAAAAGACAAAAAATGACGAAAATGAGAACCTTAAAACCCTAAAGGAAAACTAAGCCGAAATGCCACGTTTTGTGTTTTCATCAAATAAAGTGGCACGAATGTTAAATAAATAATGTACGGATTATTAAAGTGTTATCAAATTACATATTACAACATCCAAAGACAAAAAAAGACAAAAAAGGACCAATATGAGACCTTAAAACCCTAAAGAAAAAAAAGACGAAGTGCCACGTTTTGTGTATTCCTCAAATAAAGTGGCACGAATGTTAAATAAATATGCACGGATTATCAAAAGTGTTATCAAATTTCATATTACAACACCAAAGACAAAGAAGACAAAAAAGGACGAATATGAGAACCTTAAACCCTAAAGAAAAAAATAAGACGAAATGCCACGTTTTGTGTTATTCATCAAATAAAGTGGCACGAATGTTAAAAAATAATGACGGATTATCAAAAGTGTTATCAAATTACATATTACAACACCAAAGACAAAAAAAGACAAAAAAGGACGAATATGAGAACCTTAAAACCCTAAAGGAAAAAATAAGACGAAATGCCACGTTTGTGTTATTCATCAAATAAAGTGGCACGAATGTTAAATAAATAATGTACGGATTATCAAAAGTGTTATCAAATTACATATTACAACACCCAAAGACAAAAAAAGACAAAAAAGGACGAATATGAGAACCTTAAAAACCCTAAAGGTAAAAATAAGACGAATGGCCACGTTTTGTGTTATTCATCAAATAAAGTGGCACGAATGTTAAATAAATAATGCAGGGATTATCAAAAGTGTTTTCAAATTACATATTACAACACTCAAAGACAAAAAAAAGACAAAAAAGGACGAATATGAGAACCTTAAAACCCTAAAGGAAAAAATAAGACGAAATGCCACATTTTGTGTTATTCATCAAATAAAGTGGCACGAATGTTAAATAAATAATGCACGAATTATCAAAAGTGTTATCAAATACATATTACAACACCCAAAGACAAAAAAAGACAAAAAATGACGAAAATGAGAACCTTAAAACCCTAAAGGAAAAACTAAGCCGAAATGCCACGTTTTGTGTTAATCATCAAATAAAGTGGCACGAATGTTAATAAATAATGTACGGATTATTAAAAGTGTTATCAATTACATATTACAACATCCAAAGACAAAAAAAGACAAAAAAGGACCAATATGAGAACCTTAAAAACCCTAAAGGAAAATAAGACGAAGTGCCACGTTTTGTGTTATTCCTCAAATAAAGTGGCACGAATGTTAAATAAATAATGCACGGATTATCAAAAGTGTTATCAAATTTCATATTACAACACCAAAGACAAAAGAAGACAAAAAAGGACGAATATGAGAACCTTAAAACCCTAAAGAAAAAAAATAAGACGAAATGCCACATTTTGTGTTTATTCATCAAATAAAGTGGCACGAATGTCAAATAAATATGCACGATTTATCAAAAGTGTTATCAAATTACATATTACAAACACCCAAAGACAAAAAGACAAAAAAGGACGAACATGAGAACCTAAAACCCTAAAGGAAAAACTAAGCCGAAATGCCACGTTTTGTGGTATTCATCAAATAAGTGACACGAATGTTAAATAAATAATGTACGGATTATTAAAAGTGTTATAAAATTACATATTACAACATCCAAAGACAAAAAAGACAAAAAAGGACGAATATGAGAACCTTAAAACCCTAAAGGTAAAATAATAAGACGAAATGCCACTTTTGTGTTATTCATCAAATAAAGTGGCACGAATGTTAAATAAATAATGCAGGATTATCAAAAGTGTTGTCAAATTACATATTACAACACTCAAGACAAAAAAAAGACAAAAAAAGGACGAATATGAGAACCTTAAACCCTAAAGGAAAAATAAGACGAAATGCCACAGTTTGTGTTATCATCAAATAAAGTGGCACGAATGTTAAATAAATATGCCGATTATCAAAAGTGTTATCAAATAACATATTACAACACCCAAGACAAAAAAAGACAAAAATGGACGAAAATGAGAACCTTAAAACCCTAAAGGAAAAACTAAGCCTAAATGCCACGTTTGTGTTAATCATCAAATAAAGTGGCACGAATGTTAAATAAATAATGTACGGATTATTAAAAGTGTTATCAAATTACATATTACAACATCCAAAGACAAAAAAGACAAAAAAGGACCAATATGAGAACCTTAAAACCCTAAAGGAAAAAATAAGACGAAGTGCCACGTTTTGTGTTATTCCTCAAATAAGTGGCACGAATGTTAAATAAATAATGCACGGATTATTAAAAGTGTTATCAAATTACATATTACAACACCCTAAGACAAAAAAAGACAAAAAAGGACGAATATGAGAACCTTAAAACCCTAAAGGAAAAAATAAGACGAAATGCCACATTTTGTGTTATTCCTCAATAAAGTGGCACGAATGTTAAATAAATAAATGTACGGATTATTAAAAGTGTTATAAAATTACATATTACAACACCAAAGACAAAAAAAGACAAAAAGGACGAATATGAGAACCTTAAAACCCTAAAGGTAAAAAATAAGACGAAATGCCACGTTTGTGTTATTCATCAAATAAAGTGGCACGAATGTTAAATAATAATGCAGGATTATCAAAGTGTTTTCAAATTACATATTACAACACTCAAAGACAAAAAAAGACAAAAAAGGACGAATATGAGAACCTTAAAACCCTAAAGGAAAAAATAAGACGAAATGCCACATTTTGTGTTATTCATCAAATAAAGTGGCACGAATGTTAAATAAATAATGCACGAATTATCAAAAGTGTTATCAAATAACATATTACAACACCCAAAGACAAAAAAAGACAAAAAATGACGAAAATGAGAACCTTAAAACCCTAAAGGAAAAACTAAGCCGAAATGCCACGTTTTGTGTTATCATCAAATAAAGTGGCACGAATGTTAAATAAAATAATGTACGGATTATAAAAGTGTTATCAAATTACATATTACAACATCCAAAGACAAAAAAAGACAAAAAAGGACCAATATGAGAACCTTAAAACCCTAAAGGAAAAAATAAGACGAAGTGCCACGTTTTGTGTTATTCCTCAAATAAAGTGGCACGAATGTTAAATAAATAATGCACGGATTATCAAAAGTGTTATCAAATTACATATTACAACACCCTAAGACAAAAAAAGACAAAAAAGGACGAATATGAGAACCTTAAAACCCTAAAGGAAAAAATAAGACGAAATGCCACGTTTTGTGTTATTCCTCAAATAAAGTGGCACGAATGTTAAATAAATAATGCACGGATTATAAAAAGTGTTATCAAATTACATATTACAACACCCAAAGATAAAAAAGAAAAAAGGACGAAAATGAGAACCTTAAAAATCCTAAAGGAAAAACTAAGACGAAATGCCACGTTTTGTGTTAATCATCAAATAAAGTGGCACGAATGTTAAATAAATAATGCACGGATTATCAAAAGTGTTATCAAATTACATATTACAACACCCAAAGACAAAAAAAGACAAAAAAGGACGAATATGAGAACCTTAAAAACCCTAAAGGAAAAATAAGACGAAATGCCACATTTTGTGTTATTCATCAAATAAAGTGGCACGAATGTTAAATAAATAATGCTAAGAATTATAAAAGTGTTATCAAGATTACATACTTACAACACCCAAAGACAAAAAAAGACAAAAAATGACGAAAATGAGAACCTTAAAACCCTAAAGGCAAAAACTACGCCGAAATGCCACGTTTGTGTTAATCATCAAATAAAGTGGCACGAATGTTAAATAAATAATGTACGGATTATCAAAAGTGTTATCAAATTACATATTACAACATCCAAAGACAAAAAAAGACAAAAAGGACCAATATGAGAACCTTAAAACCCTAAAGGAAAAAATAAGACGAAAGTGCCACGTTTTGTGTTATTCATCCAATAAAGTGGCACCGAATGTAAATAAATAATGCACGGATTATCAAAAGTGTTATCAAATTACATATTACAACACCCAAAGACAAAAAAAGACAAAAAAGGACGAATATGAGAACCTTAAAACCCTAAAGAAAAAAATAAGACGAAATGCCACGTTTTGTGTTATTCATCAAATAAAGTGGCACGACAATGTTAAATAAATAATGTACGGATTATTAAAAGTGTTATAAAATTACATATTACAACATCCAAAGACAAAAAAAGACAAAAAAGGACGAATATGAGAACCTTAAACCCTAAAGGAAAAAATAAGACGAAATGCCACGTTTTGTGTTATTCATCAAATAAAGTGGCACGAATGTTAAATAAATAATGCACGGATTATCAAAAGTGTTATCAAATTACATATTACAACACCCAAAGACAAAAAAAAGACAAAAAAGGACGAATATGAGAACCTTAAAACCCTAAAGGAAAAAATAAGACGAAATGCCACGTTTTTGTGTTATTCATCAAATAAAGTGGCACGAATGTTAAATAAATAATGAACGGATTATCAAAAGTGTTATCAAATTACATATTACAACACCCAAAGACAAAAAAAGACAAAAAAGGACGAATATGAGAACCTTAAAACCCTAAAGGAAAAAATAAGACGAAATGCCACGTTTTGTGTTATTCATCAAATAAAGTGGCACGAATGTTAAATAAATAATGTACGGATTATTAAAAGTGTTATCAAATTACATATTACAACACCAAAGACAAAAAAAGACAAAAAAGGACGAATATGAGAACCTTAAAACCCTAAAGGAAAAAATAAGACGAAATGCCACGTTTTGTGTTATTCATCAAATAAAGTGGCACGAATGTTAAATAAATAATGCACGGATTATCAAAAGTGTTATCAAATTACATATTACAACACCAAAGACAAAAAAAGACAAAAAGGACGAATATGAGAACCTTAAAACCCTAAAGGAAAAAATAAGACGAAATGCCACGTTTTGTGTTATTCATCAAATAAAGTGGCACGAATGTTAAATAAATAATGTAAGGATTATTAAAAGTGTTATCAAATTACATATTACAACACCCAAAGACAAAAAAAGACAAAAAAGGACGAATATGAGAACCTTAAAACCCTAAAGGAAAAAATAAGACGAAATGCCACGTTTTGTGTTATTCATCAAATAAAGTGGCACGAATGTTAAATAAATAATGCACGGATTATCAAAAGTGTTATCAAATTACATATTACAACACCCAAAGACAAAAAAAAGACAAAAAAGGACGACTATGAGAACCTTAAAACCCTAAAGGAAAAAATAAGACGAAATGCCACGTTTGTGTTATTCATCAAATAAAGTGGCACGAATGTTAAATAAATAATGCACGGATTATAAAAGTGTTATCAAATTACATATTACAACACCCAAAGACAAAAAAAGACAAAAAAGGACGAATATGAGAACCTTAAAACCCTAAAGGAAAAAAATAAGACGAAATGCCACGTTTTGTGTTAATTCATCAAATAACGTGGCACGAATGTTAAATAAATAATGCACGGATTATCAAAAGTGTTATCAAATTACCATATTACAACACCCAAAGACAAAAAAAGACAAAAAAGGACGAATATGAGAACCTTAAAACCCTAAAGGAAAAAATAAGACGAAATGCCACGTTTTGTGTTATTCATCAAATAAAGTGGCACGAATGTTAAATAAATAATACGGATTATCAAAAGTGTTATCAAATTACATATTACAACACCCAAAGACAAAAAAGACAAAAAAGGACGAATATGAGAACCTTAAAACCCTAAAGGAAAAAATAAGACGAAATGCCACGTTTTGTGTTATTCATCAAATAAAGTGGCACGAATGTTAAATAAATAATGTACGGATTATCAAAAGTGTTATCAAACATATTACAATTACCACAAAGACAAAAAAAGACAAAAAGGACGAATATGAGAACCTTAAAACCCTAAAGGAAAAAATAAGACGAAATGCCACGTTTTGTGTTATTCATCAAATAAAGTGGCACGAATGTTAAATAAATAATGCACGGATTATCAAAAGTGTTATCAAATTACATATTACAACACCCAAAGACAAAAAAGACAAAAAAGGAGAAATGAGAACCTTAAAACCCTAAAGGAAAAATAAGACGAAATGCCACGTTTTGTGTTATTCATCAAATAAAGTGGCACGAATGTTAAATAAATAATGTACGGATTATCAAAAGTGTTATCAAATTACATATTACAACACCCAAAGACAAAAAAAGACAAAAAAGGACGAATATGAGAACCTTAAAACCCTAAAGGAAAAAATAAGACGAAATGCCACGTTTTGTGTTATTCATCAATAAAGTGGCACGAATGTTAAATAAATAATGTACGGATTATCAAAAGTGTTATCAAATTACATATTACAACACCCAAAGACAAAAAAAGACAAAAAGGACGAATATGAGAACCTTAAAACCCTAAAGGAAAAAATAAGAAAATGCCACGTTTTGTGTTATTCATCAAATAAAGTGGCACGAATGTTAAATAAATAATGCACGGATTATCAAAAGTGTTATCAAATTACATATTACAACACCCAAAGACAAAAAAAGACAAAAAAGGACGAATATGAGAACCTTAAAACCCTAAAGGAAAAAATAAGACGAAATGCCACGTTTTGTGTTATTCTCAAATAAAGTGGCACGAATGTTAAATAAATAATGCGGATTATCAAAAGTGTTATCAAATTACATATTACAACACCCAAAGACAAAAAAAGACAAAAAAGGACGAATATGAGAACCTTAAAACCCTAAAGGAAAAAAAGACGAAATGCCACGTTTTGTGTTATTCATCAAATAAAGTGGCACGAATGTTAAATAAATAATGTACGGATTATCAAAAGTGTTATCAAATTACATATTACAACACCCAAAGACAAAAAAAGACAAAAAAGGACGAATATGAGAACCTTAAAACCCTAAAGGAAAAAATAAGACGAAATGCCGTTTTGTTATTCATCAAATAAAGTGGCACGAATGTTAAATAAATAATGCACGGATTATCAAAAGTGTTATCAAATTACATATTACAAACACCCAAAGACAAAAAAGACAAAAAAGGACGAATATGAGAACCTTAAAACCCTAAAGGAAAAAATAAGACGAAATGCCACGTTTTGTGTTATTCATCAAATAAAGTGGCACGAATGTTAAATAAATAATGTACGGATTATCAAAAGTGTTATCAAATTACATATTACAACACCCAAAGACAAAAAAAGACAAAAAGGACGAATATGAGAACCTTAAAACCCTAAAGGAAAAAATAAGACGAAATGCCACGTTTTGTGTTATTCATCAAATAAAGTGGCACGAATGTTAAATAAATAATGCACGGATTATCAAAAGTGTTATCAAATTACATATTACAACACCCAAAGACAAAAAAAGACAAAAAAGGACGAATATGAGAACCTTAAAACCCTAAAGGAAAAATAAGACGAAATGCCACGTTTTGTGTTATTCATCAAATAAGTGGCACGAATGTTAAATAAATAATGTACGGATTATTAAAAGTGTTATCAAATTACATATTACAACACCCAAAGACAAAAAAAGACAAAAAAGGACGAATATGAGAACCTTAAAACCCTAAAGGAAAAAAAAGACGAAATGCCACGTTTTGTGTTATTCATCAAATAAAGTGGCACGAATGTTAAATAAATAATGCACGGATTAAAAGTGTTATCAAATTACATATTACAACACCCAAAGACAAAAAAAGACAAAAAAGGACGAATATGAGAACCTTAAAACCCTAAAGGAAAAAATAAGACGAAATGCCACGTTTTGTGTTATTCATCAAATAAAGTGGCACGAATGTTAAATAAATAATGTACGGATTATTAAAAGTGTTATCAAATTACATATTACAACACCCAAAGACAAAAAAAGACAAAAAGGACGAATATGAGAACCTTAAAACCCTAAAGGAAAAAATAAGACGAAATGCCACGTTTTGTGTTATTCATCAAATAAAGTGGCACGAATGTTAAATAAATAATGACGGATTATTAAAAGTGTTATCAAATTACATATTACAACACCCAAAGACAAAAAAAGACAAAAAAGGACGAATATGAGAACCTTAAAACCCTAAAGGAAAAAATAAGACGAAATGCCACGTTTTGTGTTATTCATCAAATAAAGTGGCACGAATGTTAAATAAATAATGTACGGATTATCAAAAGTGTTATCAAATTACATATTACAACACCCCAAAGACAAAAAAAGAAAAAAGGACGAATATGAGAACCTTAAAACCCTAAAGGAAAAATAAGACGAAATGCCACGTTTTGTGTTATTCATCAAATAAAGTGGCACGAATGTTAAATAAATACGGATTATCAAAAGTGTTATCAAATTACATATTACAACACCCAAAGACAAAAAAGACAAAAAGGACGAATATGAGAACCTTAAAACCCTAAAGGAAAAAATAAGACGAAATGCCACGTTTTGTGTTATTCATCAAATAAAGTGGCACGAATGTTAAATAAATAATGCACGGATTATCAAAAGTGTTATCAA